>CAUYQV010030989.1:0-17585 GCA_963574575.1 Galagoides demidoff | reverse complement strand
TGGTCCCAGCTACTTGGGAGGCGGAGGCAGGAGACTCGCTTGAGCCCAGGAGTTGGAGGTTGCTATGAGCTGTGATGCCATGGCACTCTACCCAGGGGGACAGCTTGAGGCTCCGTCTCAAAAAAAAAAAAAAAAGATATCTATAAATAGAAAGGGAGGGAGGAACAAGGAGGTTTGGAGGGTGCAACTCCCAGGTCCTGAAGTTCTAGAACATTGTCAGAGAGACTCAAAGCAGCAGGTGGAAAATCTTACCAAACTAGATAGAGCAGGGGAAAGGCATTTGAAGATTGTGTTCTGAGCCTATCGATGAGATGAGGTGGCTTTCCATTGGAACAGAGAAGGTGATGGTAATGAGAAAAGGGTGAAGCGATCTGCTTCTGTTTGCTGAAATATGTGCTCTGTTGAGAGGAGAAATTGATCTGGAAAGGGCAGAAATTACGCAGAGGGGAGAGGACGCCCAGCAGGGGAGTATCCCAGCACAGGCTGAGCTGAAAAACTCAGGAGTGGTTTCCAAGCTTTGTGGCCAGAGGCTGTGAGGGTTTTGGTGACCTCCGGAGGGACTAGAAGCATAAAACTTAACCTGGTTCTGTTTTTAATAATCAGATCACCATTGTGGACGGTGAGCAGGGCTAGAGAACAAAATTTTCTTTTTTTTTTTTTTGAGACAGAGTCTTCACTGTGTTGCCTTTGGTAGAGTGCTGTAGTGTCATAGCTCACAGCAACCTCTAACTCTTGGGCTTAAGCAATTCTCTTGCCTCAGTCTCCCAAGTAGTTGGGAGGGTGCCTGCCACAAAGCCCAGCTACAGTTTCACCTCAAACTCTTCCGCTTAAGTAATTCTCTTGCCTCAGCCTCCCAAGTAGCTGGGACTACAGACACCCACCACGATGCCTGTCTATTTTTTTGTTATAGTTGTCATTGTCGTTTACCAGGCCCGGGCCAGGTTCAAACCCGCCAGCTCAGGTGAATGTGGCCAGTGCCCTAACTCGTGAGTTACAGGTGCCAAGCTGAAATTTTGTTTCTTTAAAAAATATAAAATAGGCCAGGCACAGTGGCTCGTGCCTATAATCCTTGCACTCTAGGAGGTGGAGGAGGGAGGATTGCTTGAGCTCAGGAATTCAAGACCAGCTTAAGCAAAAGCAAGATCCTATTTGTATTAAAAATAGGAAAACTTCAGTGGCACCGTGGCTCAAAGGAGTAGGGTACTGGCGCCATATACCAGAGGTGGCGGGTTCAAACCCAGCCCCAGCCAAAAAAAAAAAAGAAAGAAAAATTTTTGGTTGTGGTGGAGGGAGTGACTATAGTCCCAGCTACAGGAGGGTGAGGCAAGAGGATCACTTGAGTCCAGGAATTAGAGGTTGCTGTGGGCTATGACTCCTTGGCAGTCTAGCCAGGGGCAACAGAGTGAGACACTGTCTCAAAATAAATAAATAAAATAAACAACCAAAAAATAAAAATAAACATAAAATAAAATGAATAGGTATGTTCAATGCCTTATTGATAGGGGGCACTGGTAGAATAAGAGATTGCTCCATTGCTTTATTTATAAATGCCACCATGTGTTAGGTTGTCCACCAGGCATAATTTTGGTTTTACACTTGAGCAAAGTGAGGCCCAGAATGGTTAAGGGACTTGCATAAGGCCACACAGCTAGCAAATGATAGAGCTGGGATTTGAACTGTGACTGATTTGGCTTCAAAACCTAAACCATTGTGATCATACTCCATAAAGACTACGACTCACTGGGCATATTGAGCATTCATTCATCTACCCTTTCATTGGGAGGCTGTTTTGAGGTGCTGTGTGCAGGGCACTGTGCCGGATGCTGCAGGAAATTCTGGAAGGAATGAGATTCTGCCTCAAGTTAAGAAGACAAGATGCATATACCAATGAACGTAATGCAAGGTAGAGGGGATCAGGGACCCCAATGAGGCTTGGTAAAATGCTACTGCAGGGATTCAAGACAGGGTGAAATATCGGGAAGGATTTCTGGCCAAATGGGTGTTTATGGTGGGCCCTATAAAATGGATTTATTTAGGCCCTGGGGAGAGTGACAGACTGAGGAACCGCTGAGGGTAAATGCAGAGAGTCTGGGAAATGGCGATATCTCTGGATAATGAGGTCTTTTGTTTATTGAGAGAATAGGAGAAGTGTAGGGAGGGAGAAGGGGAGAAAAAGCCCACACAGGGGGTTGGGGACAGACCTGAGACCTGGAAGTCCAGGCTGAAATTGCAGCCTGGACTCCCCTTCTGACTGCAGGGGACCTGGTGAGCGTTTACAAGGCTCTGGCGTGATCAGAGAGCTTGGCTTCAGTGGGCACAGGGGCTGGGTGGGGCAAGCCTGAGGGCAGGGGACAGATCCTGGGGAAGCCTGCCGAGATTCCCTTGAGTGGCAGGGAAAGCTGGCATTACAGCAGAGACAGTAGCTTCTTGAGAAGAAGGGAGGTGCCGGACAGCTTCTCACCCTTGATTCTGGGTCTCACACATGGGCGAAGGTTCCCTCTGCTTGCAATTCTCCTCCCTCTTTTCCTGGTAATCTTTCTTGGTCTCAGCTTCAATGGCCTTTCCAAAAGAGCCTTCCTGGGTTGAGTCCCCCTTTGGTCCACTTCCCATCCTGTCATTTACCACACTGTTGTGGGCACTTGTTGAATGTCACATGTCCTAGGAGAAGGAGGCAGGTGTTCTGACAGTGGCTAATAGCCAGCCGCTCTGCAGGAGAGAATTACGGTTTACACGAGAGTGCAGTTGGGTGGGTAGTGATTGGCTCGGGTGACTGTACCTTAGGTGGGGAACGTGGTGGGGGGAGACAGAGGGATCTATCTGAATAGAGATCTTAATAGAGATCTTTAATGGTGCATCACAGGCCTCTGCCTGTTCATGCTGTTATTAATGTTTGAACTGCACTAAAGATGACATACTTAGCAGATTTCCAGAAGCCTAGTGACTGCGTTACAGAACAAAACTGGGATCTAGGAAGATCTTGATAGGCTAGAGTTATGGACTAGATTCTGCAAGATGGAATAGATGAGGACAAAATACTCAGTCTTTCTCAAATTCGTTAACACAGGCCTAGGGTGCTAGATCCTCTAGTTTAGCAATTGCAGCTGTGACGAAGCCTTGGCAGTTTTCATAAACAGAAAGCTCAGAGTGAGGTTGGAACCCCCTGGGGAGCTCTGTCTGCCCAGCCTGGCCACTGCCGTGGAGGAAGGACAAACTTAAGTTGATCATGTCCAGTTCAGGGCAGTCAGGGTGGTATCGTTCCCAGCGAGACACCTAACCATTTCTCCTCCCTGCTGCCCCTTCCCCAGTCCTGCTGCCTGTGACCCCAGACCCACTGCCTGCTCCCACTCTTCCACGGCCTTCATTCTTCTCCCTCTGGTCACAGAGAGCTCGGGGAGGGAGGCCTGTGGGGCTCTGTGGGAGGAGCTCTGTGTCCTCCACACACTCCTTGCTGGGCTGAACCCTATTCTCTGGGGTGGCATGGCCTGGGAACTGACCCCAAGGACAGTGCTTGGTACCCCTTGCCTTCTGCCTTGTTGAGGTGAAGGCTAAGACTTACTGAGAACTTTCCATGTGCCAGGCACTGTCTAAGTGCTCATTTCTTTTCTTTCTTTCTTTCTTTTTTTTTGTTGAGGCAGAGTCCCACCCTATGCCCCTGAGCAGAGTGCAATGGCATCATAGCTCACTGCAGCCTCAGACTCAGGCTGTGGGCATCCCGCTGCCTCAGCCTCTGGGATTACAGGAGCTCACTGCAGTTCCTGGCTGGGTTTTTCATTTTTTTAGGAGTCAGGGTCTCACTCTTGCTCAGGAGAGTCTCGAACTCCTGAGCTCCAGCTCCAGCGAGTCTCCCTCCTCAGCCTCCCACAGTGCTGGGATTACAGGCGTGAGCCACCACACCTGGCCCAAGTACTCATTTCTTCTCCCAGAAACTGTGTAAAGAAGTTGTCATCATGACACATACCTTATAAATGAGGAAACTGAGCTACAGAGAGGTTAGGTGATGCGGCCTCTTGCTGTCTCAGCTCTGGGAAAGGCCAGGGGAGAGTACAGAGCTGGGGACAGGGGCCGTAAATCTCCCCACAGCCCACACTTTGCTCTTGCCGCTCTCCTCACCAGGGTCTCCCCTCTCTTTCTCTCCAGGAAGGAATGTCTTGTGAGTTCCTCAGGGAATGACAACACGGAGAATGGGTTGCCTGGCTCCAAGGCAGAAGAGAAACCACCCACAAAAGTGTGAGCCCCTGCTTCGGGCCAAGCAGCTGTGGGGAACCTCCCTTTCTGGAGAAGCTGATGCTTGAGCCCCAACGTGCTGAGACACCTACTGCTTGGCTCAAACTGTAGTCTTTCCGGCAAGAGAAACTGGGGTCCTGCCCAGCCTGGCCACCCCCTTCTGAGCCAGGGCTCCCCAGGGATAAGGGATGCCCAGGGAGAGCACCTGTGGAAGGTTCTGGAAAAGAAAGGAGGTGCTGAGGCGGTGTGGAGGGGCTGGTCCCTGACACCCGGGTAGATGGTCCCTGACACCCCGTACCCCGTACAAGCAGGACCTTGCTTCTCCTCCAGATTTCTCTTCAAGAGGGACTTGGGGGACCCATGAGGGCTGCCTCAAGAGCTGCTGTGTGTGGCTCCATTTGGAGGTGGAAGTGGGCTGGAGGACTCTGGAGGAGACCCGGGGCAGAGGGCTGCCGGTGGAAGGATTTCCCTAGTTCCCCAAGTGGGCAACTTCCCTTTTCTTCTGCCCCTGCAGCTCTCAGCTTAGTCCCACGCTCCTAGCCCGCCCCCCTGCTCAGTTTCTAAACCCTCTCAGCTGGGGCTGGCTGCCTTGGTCTTGAGGGGTCCCGGCCCCCCAACCCTGCTCCTCTGCCTGTGAGTTATTGAGGGGCTTGTGGCCCTTGAGACTTTCCAGAGCACTGGAGCACCACCCACGCCTTTCCTAGCATTTCTCCTGGGGAATCAGGCTGCAGAAGTCTCAGGCCAGTGCCTTGGAGGCCTCTCTGCCACTGGAATGCCCACCCCAGCCCTGCCAGTGCTGGCAGCGCCCCCTCCTGGGCATGGCAGGACCATCGCCACTCCGCCCAGCTCTCCCCTGCTCCTCCCCATCCTCTGCAATAGTGGGTGCATTCTCTTGCTTGAGGGATTGCACTGTCAAACCTCTCATTGGCTGGCCCCTCCCGTGCCTCCATTACGCCCTCTCCCCTGCCCTGGGCCTGTCTTCACCTCAGGGACTCTCTTCCTTGGGATGAAGGGGCCCTCGGGTTTCCCAGCTGCTTCCTGCTCAGCTGAGCCACCGCTTCCGCCCTGAGGTTGGGGGGAAGCAGGGAGAGGGCATCCAGAGCAACTTTGCTTTCCCAGGATCTGGTTTGCACACCCCTGTGTGGGGGGCTCGACTGTGCCTTAGCTCCTGACTCCCAGCTCTTGCCCCCCCCCATCCCCTCTGTGCTGGCATAACAGTGAGGAAGGCAAGGTGCCCTGCCCCGGGCTCTCCTCCCTGAGGTCATGGAGGGGGCTGCGAGGCTGGAATCATGCTCTGACAGTTCCTTGGCCAGTGATGAGTCGTGGAGACATCTGCCTGGTGTCCCTGTTGGGCTCCCAGACAGGGGCATGTGGTGATATTAGACGTGGGGTTTCCTGATGGGGCCGTGTGGGAGGCTGTGACAGCAGGCCTGCTCCTTGCTTCCCTTTTGAATTCTGACACTCCAGCCTCTGGGCCCCTAGGATGGGAGGGGAGCAGCCCTCTCCCTGGGACTGCCCTTAGGGCTCTTCCTGCCAAAGAACAGCCACAAGCTTCCCTGAGGGTGGAGGTGGGGGGAGACTGAGGAACAGCACCACCTGCCAGTGCCCGAGGCGGTCCCAGTGTCCCTTCCCCAGCCTGATGGGCTCACAAGTTCCCCCTCTGACCTGCCTCTGCTCCTCTTGTCCCCCACCCAACCTCTCAAGGACTGGGGTTCAGATTTTCCTGGCTTTGGGAGCAGACAGACCAGAGCCACTAGCCATTCCAGAAACTTCTTATAGCTGCCTTCACGCAAAACTGCTTTCTTCTCCCTTTCCGATGTCAACATTTGAAGAGGCGGAACTCCTGGGGTCTCCTTTTACTGTCTTGAGAGGAAGCCCAGATGTATGGAGCGGGGACAGGAAGGGCATTATCCTCTTCCTCTCCTGGGTCCACTGCTGACTTCTCGGCGGGTCACGAAGGCTCCCCGGGCTCAGCTCTTTCCATTCAGCAACATAATAATACTCACCTACCTCACAGGGTCGTTGTGAGGCTTGGCAAATTTTATCTAAGAATTTTTTTTTTTTCTTTTGGTTTGGAAAGGGATCTGGGAATCCAGGTGTTAAAATTGGAGGAATTTTTCCAGATCTGTTCTGTTCTCATCCCTGTGTCCCACCCCTACGACACTCACACACACACAATCACACACTCTTACTTTCCATCCCACTCCCTTGGAATTATTTAGTCTTTGTAATATTGGAAACCCCGATTCTGTTGCTTACAGCTTCCTGTCCATGGCTCTTATTTGGTGGTATTCAGCAGAGTGGGGGAGATTGCAAGGGGGACATTTGTGATTGGTCCAGTGTCTGGAGGCACTACTGAGATTTAGTGGGTGGGGACCGAGGATGTTAAACTTAGTCCCCACAACAAAGAATCACCCCATCCCGGTGCCAGCATTATACCCATGGAAAGACACCAGGGTGGGTAGTATATGGGCGAAACCATCTTTCCCAAGCAGACCCTTGGTGCATGGAACTCTAACCGTGTTCCCAGGCCGGTGAGAATGTTCCCAGGGTTGTGTGTCACAGAAAGCCATTTACAAAGTAATCTTGGGAGACCTGAGTGCACGTGGCTGTGTTGACAGTGACATCAGTGAGACCAAAGATGAAGTTCCAATCCCTTTATCTTTGACCACAAAATACGATGTCACCATTCCAGATTTTGGGTTTCTCCTCATGTAGGAATTGAGCAGAAGGCAGCCAAAATCATCTTGTCATACTAGAGCAGACTGGGAGGGCAGTGACAGGACCCTGACTTTACCTATGTCTGGCTAACCAGACCTTTTGTGGCGCGAGGGGGACAGGAGTGTGCTGCTGAGATGGCGGGAGGTGAGGTGCTTGTGTGGAGTGGACGTGGCGTGCACGTGTGGGAACGCACACATGTGCAGGCAAGGTGGGCGTGTGGCAGTGTGATGGAGTAGGTAAGCGCTGCCTGGAAGGGTGACGTGTGATGTGGGGGACTCTGGACTTTTCAGGAGCCATCTTTCCACGCCTGTGCTGTGTGTGTTGGGCCACCAGGAGACTGAGGAAGGATGAGACAGAGGGGAAGATCAGCTGGGTTCCATCCCTCTACAACTGCATCTCATCCTTCCTGACAGCTGCCATTGGAAGGCCAGGGGGAAGGCAAGCCAGGAGGGGGGACTTCTCGGGAAAATCCTGTAGCTTGCTTCACTTTGCCTTGTCACAGGTTGGAGTCGCTCCCAGCTCCCACCTGACATGCTTTTGACTATCTTATGCATGGTTTATTCCTCTGGCTTGGACGACAACAATACCCATAGTCAATTTTCCTGTATAACAATAGATCAGATGATACAGCGACGGGCCTGGGGAGGCGGCAGGTGTGCGGGTGCCTCTGGGGAGCACAAGTGTACACACACCCAGCACCGACTTGCTCGTAAGCACAGAACGCATATGACCAGACTTTCTTGCCTCTACAACAGGTTTTGCATTGTAGAATTGTATTTAGCTTTGCCTTGGATGAAATAAAAATTATGTTTACTAATTTGGGGCTTGGGATTTCCATTTTGGGCTAATTGGCAATTGGGTTCCCGTTTTATTTCTTGATAGCAACCGCTGTACTTAGGACAAGTTTCTTTACTTTCTCTGAGCCCCAGTCTGTGTCTAGAACATTCCTTGCCAAGGTGGGATAACACATGTACGGTGCACAAGAATGTCTGGCGTAGTCACAGGCATTCCAGCTGTATTCCTTCCAATATCTTCTCTGGAGACGCTGCAAAGGGGCTCCTTTGTACTGGAGTCATTGCCAGGGCCCTCCTTGCACTGCCTGGTCATGGTTTGGGGACACTAAATGCAATAATATGTTCTTCCTCCACTCTCTAGGCATAAGGCCAGGTGGGGAGGAATTGGGGATGTGTACCAATGTAAGTGTGTACTTATACCTTGAAATTCATCACCACATTGTCTTACCATTCTGTATTCCTTTCTTTTATTATTTTTTATTTTTTATTAAGTCATAGCTGTGTACATTAACACTATCATGGGGTACAGTGGGTTGTTTCTATACACAATTTGGAATACTTTCATCCAACTGGTTAACATAGCCTTCATGTCTTTTTCTTAGTTGTTGTGTTAAGACATTTATATTCTACATTTGGTAAGATTCACATGTACCCTTATAGGATGAACCATAGGGTGATCCCACCAATCACCCTCCCTCCACCCATCCTCCCCCCCATTCCTTTCTTTAATGGATTCATCTCAGACTGCATATCAAAGGGTTCTAGACACTACTCAAAATAACTTATTGAAAGATTTCCCCCCTCAATCAAGGACCCCAGGAAGGCAGAGGTCCGGGAGGTCCTTTTTGTCAGCTCATGTCCCTGCCAGCCCTGCTTTCTCCAGCCCTCAGCTGTAGCAGCTGTGCTGTGTGCTCCTGCCCTGAGTGGCTTCTCCATGCTGCCACTAGCCAGGTCCTTCCTGTTGCCTGGGACCTCGGACCACCTTCCCATCTGCCATGTAACTGTTGGACTTTGATTGCACTTTGGAATGCTATGCATTGAACTTGAAGTACCCCTGTCTGGATAAGCCCCTGGGTCTGGTTAGGTCATCATTGCTCTGTTTCACCTTTACTTTCTTTCTCTACCCACGCCGTGATAGCTGATAGATGACTTAATAACTCAAATCAAATTAGGAACTGGGACTGCCCTGGGAAAACCTGGGGATAGAGTTACCTTGTGTTAAATCCCATGCCAGCCCTGTGTTGACTCAAGAAGATTAAAGTACGCCTAAGTTAAGGGCCCCTAATCAGAGTTGGTGACATGCATGCCGATCAGGTGGAGTTTAGGGAGGTCTATAAGCAAGAAAATGAAGGTAAAAGTGTACATATGTTCTTAGGCTCTTTCAAAAGAGCCCTTGTACAAAAAGCAGGGTATTATCCCTCATTCTCCTGCATCGGTGTCAGAAGAGGAGCTGGCTGTACTTCACCTCCCTCCCTCTCTAAACCTGCTTTCTTCTCTGTTGCTTTCCTAAGAGAGATATGGGCTTTGGTGAATCCAAGGGCCTAAGCCTTTGGATCTAAAGGAATTGGAAAGATTTTGTTTTGATAGACTCTTTGGGCCTAATTTTCCTTCTTTCCCCCAAATCCTGCCTTTGGCCAACTCTCCTTCCTACCCTGCAATCAGTTACCCCTAGACTGGGTCAGCTGATTTCCAAATAAGAACAACTCTTTAACTCCCCACATTCAGCTTTCCAGGAGGCTGGGGGCATCAGTGCAAAAGTGGATACCAGACCTAAGAGGCAACGCCATAGGTACATCTGCTCCAAATTAGTAGACAGCCACCAATAACAAGTCTGGACCTTGGAGTAAGTGATTTGTTCAGATTATGGGAAGGAAGCTGATCTAGGTTATGGGAAGGGGGAACTCTGGGCTCTAACGTTCAAGAGCTAATTAGAGGAAGAGGAAGTCAAAAAGGGGACTAATAGAAAGGGCCCAAGGGTAAGGCAAAGTGATGTTCTTGGGGCCAAAGTAGCAAGGAGTCTTAAGAGCAGGATGGCCTAAGTTCAGAATCAGTCCTTACCAAGGTTATTGGTGACCTCAATGAGCAAAGTGGAATGGGTCAGCCAAGTGGGTGAGGTGGCAAAATCTTGATTCTAGCATGTGGAAGAGTCAGTGAGAGAAGGGAATTGGCACCGGTGCGTAAGGTTACAATTTCAAGTAGCTTAGCTGTGAATGGCATTGGCCTAGGTTGGAAGGGAGGTGGATGGTTGTCTTTTAGAGAAGGAGAAAGTAAAAGCAGGGGTAAATGGGTGAGAGTCAGTGGAGAGGAAAAGTCTTTGGTAGCTGAGAGAGAGGAAAGAAAGTGTCATTTGGGTGGACTTGAGGAATAGGGCTCAGTGGCCAGGTGGAATGACTGGCCTTAGCTCGCTCAGGAGAGAAAGAGGAAAGGAAGGCAAGGGGAAGTGAGTGCAGGTGGATTCACAGAGAGGATAGGACAAGAGACTGAGAGACTTTGTCTTACGGTCTCTGGTGCCTACTATGTTGTCAGGTCATTTGCAGAGCAGACTCAAGGTTGAAGCCAGAGAAAGCTGAAGCTCCTTCCAATTCAGAACTCTCAGTGCCTCCCCTTCCCCCGGAACAGCCCCTGCCCTGGCATTGCAATGTACCTGCATGCAAGTAGCAGTAAACCCCACACAGTGGGAAGAGGGCATTCTCTCAGCTCACTGCTTACAGTGCTAACAGGTAAGATGGAAGTTCCCCTTCCACTGCCTATGAGCAGATATGCAAAAGGACAATCCTGGACTTAGAATCCAGGGATCTGGGTTCCAGTTCTCTATTATGTACCAGTGAAATGGTTTTCGGCAAGCTACCTCATCCCTATGAGCCTCACATTTCTAACCTGGAAAATGGGCATGGCAATGCCTACTGCATGTGCTCGTTAGGGTTAAATGAGGCAATAGAAGTGAAATACTGAGAACTAGAAAGTGTGGGCCATATAAGTTTAAGTAGTTTGTAAGCCAGGTAACAGCATCCATAAGTGGTTCAGCACTTGGAAAAGACCCACCTGAGGCAAGACTCCATGGAGGGCAAGCCAGCGGGCTGGGAGTCGAGCCCAGGTGTGGGCTTCACTAGGCACACCCCCTCCTGCTTCTGATCAGGCGGGGCTCTCAGCCGCAGAGAGAGGGGATGGGCGGTGTGTGTTGAGAAATGGCTTCTTGGCAGACACGATAATATGTCAATTGTCTAAAACCAAACTCATGATCTCACTTCCTTCTGTCCCCAAATCTGCTTCTCCCCAGGCTTTCCTGTCCATCCAGTCATTAAGTCAGAAAAATTAGTCAACTATGACTCCTTATTTTCTCTCACACCTAAAACCTTTTTGTCAGTGAACCCCATCGATTCTATATTTGAAACATATCGTGAACTTGACTACCTCTCACCACCATCTCCATTCCTAGGATTCTGATCTAGGGCCCCGTTGGCTCTCTCCTGGATTATTACAATAGCTTCCTCTCCGGTCTTCCTGCTTTTGCCCTTGTCCATCCTTAGAATCTAATTTCCAGAGTGATTCTTTTCAAACAGTATGAAATTATGTCACTCTGTCTCTAGCTAACATGGTGGCCTAGGGACCCTTTATCTTTGCATCTTGAACAAATGAAAAATTGGAAAAAAATATAAGATACCAGACAATAGGCAATGGTGAATGGTGATTCCCGAGAGGGAGCAAGGAATGATGTAAGCCCAGTTTACTGTCTGGAGAGAATTTCCAGGCTGCAATGTGGAGGGAGGGGGGATGGCAGGCTGAACCCAACATTATCTTAGTTGAAGAGAGTTGCTGGGAATCTGGGAGAAATTAAGGCTGTTAGCATTTGCAGGGCTAGAGATCTCCAGAGGGTTTCCCTAAGTCTTCAGCTGGGTACTAGTGGTGCATATGTGTGGGGAGACCACCTAAAGCCAGGGAACGAACCACCAGGAGGGACTGAGGGGAACAATTCCCGGAGCTCCCCCAGGGCAGCCTTTCATGTTGGGCTGATTTTGCCCCACCGCTGAGGCAATGCCCTTTGAATACCCTTCCTTACCTCTCATGAATTATGCAGTCTTGCCATTCTATTGGGTGGCAATGTGAACTATTCCTGGCTCTGTGTGAGCTCCAGGGATTGCTCCCTCTAATCCTTTCTGGCAGTTCTTTCCTCAGCCTCAGGCATGCCCCCATCAGTAGCAAAGGGGACGCTTTGCAGATCTTTGGGTGAAGCTCTCTCTTCTCTTTCCACTGAGTTGGATCCAGTTCAGTTTCACCGCACTCTAACTCCACCTCCCTGATTCAGGGAGGTTCCCGGGCTCTGCTTGAGTCCCCCTGCCCTGCACAGTAGCCTCTGTCCGCCTCTCCTTACATGTCTTTCTCTCTTCTCAGGGATCCCTGACCTGTGCTGCCCGATGTCCTCTGGTTGAAAGCTGTTTTGTGTATTTCCATCTCCCACCTCATATTTTGGTTGTTTCAGATGGGAAAGTCCATCCATTTCGTGTTACTTCATTCTTGTCGGAAGAAATTTATGTTCACACAAAAACCCATTCGGAATTATTTATAGAGACTTTGTTTTGTCCTCACCAATATCAAGAAACAACCTAAATGTCCTCTGACGGGTGAGTGTATTAACAAACTGTCGTACGTCTGTACAGTGGAACATTCCTCAGAAATTTCATGTGCTAACACAGATGAATCACAAATGCATTGTGAAGAGCCAAAGAATTAAGACTCAAAAAAGTGCCTACTTCTGTTGTGACCAGTGGGTCCCCACTCTGGTGGGGAATTCTAACAAGGGAGGGGGGCTGAGCATAAGTGGAGACCAGGGGTTGTTTGGGAAATCTTTGCATCTTCTGCTCAATTTTGCTGTGAACCTAAAGCCACGCTAAAAATAAAGTCTTAAGAAAACCCAGGGCTGGGTCCACTGGAAGCAGGAAGCCAGAAGATGACTGAGGCCTGGAGATGGGGGGATGGGGGCTGGAGGTGAGGCTGAGAGGAAATTGCTGGGAGCACAAAACTAGCTCTCATGCTCACACTGTTTTTTTTTATATTTTTATTTTTTAATTTATTTTTTATTTTTATTTTTATTTTTGAGACGGAGCCTCAAGCTATCCCCCTGGGTAGAGTGCCATGGCATCACAGCTCACAGCAACCTCCAACTCCTGGGCTCAAGCGAGTCTCCTGCCTCCGCCTCCCAAGCAGCTGGGACCACAGGCGCCTGCCACAACGCCTGGCCATTTTTTGGTTGCAGCCATCATTGTTGTTTGGCGGGTCCAGGCTGGGGATTCGAACCCGCCACCTTAGGTGTACGTGGCTGGCGCCTTAGCCGATTGAGCCACAGGTACCGAGCCAGGGCCTGGAAATCTAATAAGTGCTTACTTAGGCCAAGCCACAGGGCCAAGCCACAGGGCCAAAACCCCTCCCCGATGCTTTGGCCACCTCTCCTTGGAAAGGCAGTGAGGTACAGCAGAAAGAAAGCTGGGATCCCAGTGTCCGCCCTGCCACATGGCAGGCAGTGGTTCAGAGGACTGATCTGGGGCCACACTAGCTGTGTGAGGTTGGCCAAGTGCACTAAACTCCCCACCCTTTGTTTTTCCATCTGTAACACAGCAACAATGGACCCCTAAGTGGGCTTATGGGGAAACTGTAAAGTGCTCAGCCAATCTGTCGCACAGTAGGTGCTCAGAGGCATGGTGGTTGTGAATATACTGTTGTGTTCTCCTGGGCACCTTACAGGTTGGCCGCTGACTTGCTGTGTGGCTTTGGGTAAATAAATTTACTTCTCTGAGGTCAGAGTCTTCATCTGCAAATGGGGTGACAATTATAGCTATTATTGTTGTGTGCATTCAGTATGAAGTTGCTAAATAAAATATAGTTCAGTTAAATTTGAATTTCAGATAAACGAGGAATAATTTTTTTTGTATTCATAAGTCCTGAATTATATTTGCTAAACTTAGGATTTCAGTAAGATAATGAACATGTGGAGAATGTCTGGCCCAGGGCCTGGCCTGCGGCGTGAACCTGATGAAAGGCAGCACTTGTGCGTGTTATCAGTAAATGGGGTCATTACATTTTGGACTCCTTACCTGCCTTGGTGGTTGTGAGGACTGTACAAAGAAGGTCTGTCCAAACCAAGGCCATGCAGGCCAGCTTCCTGCCCTGACAGCCATGCTTATTCTCATTTTTATTATTCCTTCTTCTTCCCACCCCAGCCTCTAAATTCTATCAAGGCAAAATGAAATAAACCAGTTTCCACAGTGCCAACCCCCCTTTCCCTTCTAGGGGTCCAGCACTCCCCAGGCTGAGTAGGAGGCATGACTCCCTCTCAACTCTCCCTGGCCTGGTAGTCTGGCTTCAGAGACCTGGAGACAGCAGCAAAGTCAAGGCAGTTTTGAAAATACTTGTCCCCGCAGACTCTATTTTATCTGACAACACCCCCTGCTTTCCAGAATCCTCCTCTTTCTATAACTCTCCCCCGTTTTACCCGGGATCCTTCTCGTCTTGGGACCTCCCTTCTTCCCAGGACTCCCTTTGTTTCAGATCCTCCCTCTCCTGGGACCTTCATTTTCCCAAAACCCTCTTCTTCTTGGGATCCTCCCCCTTTTCCTCCAGAACCTCCTCTTTCTTAGGATCCTCCTCTTCTTGGGACCCCCACCTTTTCCCCAAGATTCTTCTCTTCCCAGGACGACCGTCTTCCCAAGATTCCTCTTCTTGGAATACTCCCTTCTTCCCAGGATCCTCCTCTTCCCAGGGACCACTGTGTCCCAGAATCACCCTCTTCTTAGGACTTCCCCCCTCCTTTCCCCAGGATCCTCCTCTTCTTGGGGCCCCTCCACCCTTTCCACCAGGGATCTACCTCTCCCTGGACCTCCTTCTCCCCAAATCCTTCTCTTCCTAGGACTCTCTTCTTCCCAGGATCACCCACTTCCTAGGGCCCCCTCTTCCCAGAACCCACTTCTACCCTTCCTGTACCCCATCACCAGCCACCCACAGTCTATAAAGCTGCAGAGATTTTATTTCATTCTCCATTCTTCATGTTGGTTTATTTTATTTCACTTTGAAATATTTTTCCATGACATTTTCATTTAATTTATATGTCTTTTAAATAAAAAAATTCAGGCATACAATATTTTATTTTTGAGACAGAGTCTCACTATCTCCTCACTGTGCCACCCTCAGTAGAGTGCCATAGCATCACAGCTCACAGCAATCTCAAACTCTTGGGCTTAAGCAATTCTCTTGCCTCAGTCTCCCAGGTAGCTGGAACCATAGGCATCTGTCATAATGCCTGGCTATTTGTTGTTGTTGTTGTCATTGTTGTTTAGCAGGCCCCAGCCGGGTTTGAACCCACCAGCCCTGACGTGTGTGGCCAGTGCCCTAACCCCTGAGCTACATTCGCCGAGCCCAGGCATATAATTTTAAAAGTTGAAGATATCCAAATCTATAAGAACAGCAATGACAGAACATTTCCTTGTTTTCACCTTTCCCAATCTCAGTTCTCAATCCCCATAGCAAATTAATTTTGATTCAGTTTGTCGTTTTCTATTTACTGTCACTTTGTAACAGCATACTTATCCTGCTATCCTATGCCTCTCGGTTTTAAACATTACCTTCTGGTTTCCTTTTGTGAAAGATGAAGATTCTGTTTTCATATCGTCCTCCCTCATGCCCCCCACATCTTTCTTCACCTCATCCTTCCAATAATATAGCCTTAACCCTTTTAGGTTAAAAACATATCCAGTGTGTTCATTACTGTAACTCCCAAAGTAGTGGCTGGCCATGGCAATCGCACATCTGTGCACAACCGTTTGTTGTAACCTTGGATCCAGGGGTGCCTCACGGTCCCTGTATGAGCTTTAGGAGCCTTTAGCACAGAGCTAGGCCTTCTCAGGCCTTGAATGTCAACATTGGATGTTACTTTTACTGATGTTTTACACACAGCCCAAGAACCCTGACAGGGATGGCAAGAAGCCAGACTGTCAAATCTTTTTCCTTCTTTATGTTTTTGTTTTGTTATTTTTTTGAGACAAAGTATTTTATTTTATATTTTATTTTTGAGACAGAGTCTCACTTTATTGCCCTCAGTAGAGTGCTGTGGCGTCACAGCTCACAGCAACCTCTAATTCCTGGGTAGCTGGGACTACAGGTGCCCACCACAATGCCTGGCTATTTTTTTTTTTTTGCAGTTTGGCTGGGGCTAGGTTTGAACCCACCACCCTCGGTATATGGGGCCAGCACCCTACCCACTGAGCCACAGGCGCTGCCCAAGAAGCCAGACTTTCAAACCATCACATCTTTGCCTTGTGTTCCAGATGATTCCACCCATAGGATGCCACAAAATATTTTTACAGTTCTCACAATTGCCTTAGGAATAACACAATTAATTATACAGCATTATAATCATGACTGTTAAAGGAATTGCTTTGCTAAATGTGTAAGGGAGGAAAGACTTTTCTTCCACCCTTTCAAGTTCTGTGGCCACACCTGAGACTTAATTGACCGAAAAAAAAAATTAACAGGAGAAAAACATGTAAAGTTTATTTGGTGCTTATATTATTACATGTATGTGGAGGCCTTCACATGTTAACAGTGAAGACCCTAAGAAAATGATAAACTGGAGAGCTTATATACCAGTTTAACAAAGAATAATAAATTGTGGAAACATCAAGACAAAGGAAAAAAAAGGTTTGGTCTAGGGGCAGAAAATTCTGGGAGAGTGACTAGGAAATAGTTGAGTGAAAACTAGAGATAAGGGTTACCTTAGGATAGGCATTCTCAAACTACAGCCTGCAGGCCACACGCAGCCTGCCTAGAATGTTTATCTGGCCCACCAGGTGTTTTTGCCGCCAACACCTGTCCTGCTTAGCAGCCCACTCATCCCGGGGCCCACAGTCTGGCCTTCCAATGGTCTGAGGGACAGTGAACTGGTCCCCTGTTTAAAACGTTTGAGGACCCCTGCCTTAGGAGGTACGTTTGTACAGATTCATCTCAGTATGACTTACCATCTCCAGGGATAAGGATGCTCTTCTCATCTTGAGACAGGAAATTTATATTCTGCTTTTAGGTAGAAGGTTTGTGTGTATGGGGGGGGGTGAAGGGAGTGTCACAGTCTTCTTTCTGCATCTGCTTTTTCTCAACTGCCTTCAATTCAAAATAATCAATATGACAAAGGGGCATATTTTAGGGTGACAGCAAACATTAAAAATATGCCACAATTTTTTAAAAATCATATTTGTTAATATACTTGTATTTGGAGTCCCAGAAAATGAATGAGGTTTGGGCCATCTTAACCTCCAAGCGTTCTACTGAGACTTCTGGAACCACTAAAAACAAATGCTGTGGATATGCACGTTTAGGGGAGAGGGCCTAGCTTTTGTTTGATTCTCAGATGTCCCTCAAGTCAGATCCCCTCATGTTAAGCTGAGGAACCCTTGGCTCAGAGAAATGCTGAAGGTCACAGTGCTGTCAATGGTGGGATGAGAATAAGTCCAGCTGTCGTGACTCCAGGTCCTGCACACTCAACCACTGAGTCTACTTGAGAGGGAGGGAGGGAGCCATAGGGCTGCTGTCACAACTTACCACTACCTTGCAAGTTAAAATAACAGAAATTTTATCTTTTTTTTTTTTTTTTGAGATGGAGCCTCAAGCTATCCCCCTGGGTAGAGTGCTGTGGCATCACAGCTCACAGCAACCTCCAACTCCTGGGCTCAAGTGAGTCTCCTGCCTCCGCCTCCCAAGTAGCTGGGACCACAGGCGCCCGCCACAACACCTGGCTATTTTTTGGTTGCAGCCCTCATTGTTGTTTGGCGGGCCCAGGCTAGGGATTTGAACCCGCCACCTTAGATG
>CAUYQV010030988.1:0-19795 GCA_963574575.1 Galagoides demidoff | reverse complement strand
TTTTTTTTTTTTTTTTTTTTTTTGCAGTTTTTGGCTGGGGCTGGGTTTGAACCTGCCACCTCCAGCATATGGGGCCGGCACCTTACTCCTTTGAGCCACAGGTGCTGCCCTTTTTTTTTTGGTTATAGTTGTCATTGTTATTTGACAGGCCCAGGCTAGGTTTGAACCCACCAGGTCCAGTGTATGTGGCTAGTGCTCTAGCCACTGAGCTATGGACACCAGGCTTCATATTGCTTACTTCCATTGAAATCTGAAGGAATTGTTGTATGTAAAGATCAAGAAAGGGGAAAATTACTTTTCGGTTATTATTGATGGTCTCTGTTGCACAAACTGCTCTAAACTGGAGTACTAATATTTAGGACACATCGTAGGCCTTGAATACTTGCTGATTAATTTAACATACAGAATATCATTTATTCTAAAGGATCACAGTTACTGAGCTGCATAGTTCTACGAAGCATATTAAATACAATTATTTAACAGTATAGAAAAGCCTCTAGAGATTCTAGTACAGAACTGCAGGATTCCTAGGCAGAGAAAATTAGGGGCCCAGGTCAGTGGCTTAGAGTGAAGAAAAGATGCCATCTGAGTAGGACTCTTCTTTGATTGCACCTAATTAGAGTCCAATTCCTAGTGGTTAGAAAATTCAAATGTACCAATGAACTGGTCACTAGATTTGGTCTTTTCTCGACAAATAGTTTCAAGAGAGTAAAGCTTTCCACTTTAACAAAAATTATTAGAAAAGTTTATGTAGTTCATTAGAGAACCAAGTCTAAAAAAGACATTTACTTCATAAACACAAGACAAATGACAGCCTTGTAGTTTATCATGTTGTAAATCTGATTTACCTGTTTTACTTCAATTCCCAGAAAGATTCCTCCAGCAGATAACAGAATTCTGAAAATAACAAAAAGATCACTAATAGAGGAACTGGATAATGGTATGTGTTTAGTGGTTTTTTTGTAAGTGGTTATCCTAAGAAGACTTAGAATAGAAAATCATGCAGTTGGTACTTGGATGACACAGCAACCAGCACTCTGAAGAAAAGAAAGCTACATTGATAGTATTAAATGATAATTCTCCCAGCTCAGCACCTGTGGCTCAAGCGGCTAAGGTGCCAGCCACATACATCTGAGCTGGCGGGTTCAAATCCAGCCCGGGACCACCGAACAATAATGATGGCTGCAACCAAAAAATGGCCAGGCATTGTGGCGGGCTCCTGTAGCCCCAGATACTTGGGAGGCAGAGGTGGGAGAATCACTTGAGCCCAGGAGTTAGAGTTTGCTGTGAGCTGTGATGCGACAGCACTTTACACAGGGCAACAGCTTAAAGCTCTGTCTCAAAAAAAAAGATCTATCATGTCCAAATGTTTCCTTTCTAACCTATAGAAACTGAGGAAATTGGTTCTTAGCTTAAACTTGAAAAATACGCTACTGTAACCATACAAAAAAGATGACACTGAGTGGGTGCAGCGGCTCATTCCTGTAACTTTGGGAGGCCAAGGCAAGAGGCTCACTTGAGGCAAGTGAGTTTGAAACCAGTCTAAGCAAGAGGAAGACCTCATCTCTTAAAAAAATTAGTCGGCCACAGTGGTGGGCACCTATGGTCCCAGAAACTCTGGAGGCTGAGACCAGAGATCACTTGAGGCCTGGGATTTGAGGTGGCAGTGAGCTATGATGCCATGATGACATCACTGCACTCCAGAGCAAGATCCTGTCTCCAAAAAAGGAAAAAAAAAAAACATAGAAAACATTTTAAAATTTGGTCCCTACCCTAAAGCACATTTTTGCCCTCAACCACATCTGTAGAAGCTCTTTTTTTTCCCCTTAAGTTTAAAAGTATTGAAAAACTATTCTTCCATTTGTTTTAGATGAGAAATATGTATCAGTATAGGTTTATTCTTAAGACATGGCGTTAGATGTTTTGAATGTTGAGTTTTCTTAGACCCATGTATTCTACAGTTTGAGATTCATCTAGGTGGACTAACTTAATATTGTAATCCTAAATTCTGTCTGATTGCTGTAAACTGCAAGACCATCCCAGTGCAAGTACGAGACCATCCCAGTGCAAGTACGAGACCATACAAGTGAAAGGAGTGATGGATGTGTGTAGAGCTGAGCAGGTGGCTTGAGAGCTGGCATTAGGCAATGACTTGACTACTAAAATGTCCAGGGAGAGTAGTAGTTTATCTCTAAGGAAAAAAATTGGGGAGGTTTATATATTTAGAAGAAAGCTCTATTTAAATCAGGTTATTTTCTTTCTACTTATTTATTACTAAGGGAATGGGAGTTTGTAGCCTGAAGCAGGAATATACAATTTTTGTTATTTGCAGATACTGATGCCTCATCATGTTTCAGTTGTAAAAATTGAGTTTTGACAGAGTATTTGATCCTCATATAAAGTATGCTTGTTTCTAAAAGCAAGCGTTGTCCTTGCCCCATTTGTTTGCCTTTCTCTGTGCCCCTCCTCTGCTGCTCTTGGTTTCCGTTTTGCGGGTCGAGTCTGGCCAGTCATTGCACTGCAGCGGGCTGGTGTCCCCTGTCGCTGTACTCACGCTGTCAGTGTCCTCCAGGGCCTTCTACCTCTACAGTTTACTCCTGAGTCTCTGCATTCCTTGTCCTCTGCGACTAATAGTTGGTTTATTTCTTCTCTTTGGATTCAAAAGAAGGGGATAAAAGGTCTGAAGTTTAGTAGTATGAAAGACAAATACTGTTTTGTTGACATTCTTTTACTTTGGTTCTTGGGTATGTGTGTGTATGTTTTAGGATTCATATCCTGTGTTAGTAATAAGACATGCTTTTCATGATCAGTTTGTAACAAAAGTAAATCAGCTAGAAAGAATTCTGTCTTGAGACATCTGTAGTTGATGCAGAATATTTCTGTAATCTTTAATTATAGTGCTGATGTATTATCACACATTTTTGTTTATGAAGAAGCCTCTCCACAGTCTGTAATTGTAGGAGCACTCGAGCTGACGCGGGAGAGGAAGATTAGCCACACCCTTGTTGTGAGCAAAGCAGAATTTCAGGTAGAAGTCAGTCCTTTTAAGATCTAGTTGAAAACTTTCTGTTGAAAGCTTTCTATTGCCTGGCCTCTAGGAGATTTCAAAACCAGGTACAGTGGTGCTCACCCGTAGTCCCCACTATGTTGGAGGCTGAGATGGAAGGATTGCCTGGGAATTCAAGGTTCAAGTCCAGCCTGGGTAACAGCATGACCTCATCTTTATATTTGGAGGAGAGGAGGGGGACACAGGTTCTCATTCTGTGGCCCAGGCTGGAGTACAGTGGCCTCATGGCTCCCTGTAACCACAGACTTCTGGGTTCAAATGTCAACCTCCCAAGTAGCTGGCACTATATAGGAGCGTGCCATATGTCCAGCTAATTTTATTTTTTTGTATAGACAGGGTCTCATGTTGTTCAGGCTGGTCTTGAATTCATAGGTGAATTCTCAGGTGATCCTCCTGCCTCAGCCTCCCAAAGTGCTAGGATTACAGGACTGAGCCACCACACCCAGCCTGACCCAGTCTCTTTAATACATTGACGGACACAAAGAAAATTTTCCTTTGTGGGGCCATGGCGTATTATTATGAAAATAGAACAAAAACTTTGAAAACAAAATGACCCTAAAACATCCCTCAGTAAAAAGGTAATGGAAAACTTGAAAATAAGTAATGTGAAAACTTAAAAAACAGTTCATAACTTATGTGGCAGTTAATGTGTTAAGAAAGAAAAGGCCTCTGCTTGATCTAAAGGAAAGCTGGTTCTGTTGTGCTTTCTGCTGACCCTTTGGGGAGTCATAATGAGCATGTGAATGAACACAGGAAAGCTTTGTTGGCATTTGTTTTTTTGAGGCATGGGGAGAGGCAGTGATGACCCTTTCTAGTGAAAGAATAACATACAGTTTCTATTAGGAGACTTAGAATGTTCAATACATTTGCCTTTTCAGGCCTACCAAGTTGATAAACCAAAAGCATATAGTAAAATGGCACAATAGAAAAAAATGTCAAGGTGAATTTTGAATTTTTTAAGGTCCAAGTGAATAGTCACAGCCCATAACCTTTCCTAGTCTACACTGGACCTTGGAATCACTTGTCATCTTGCTTTGCTGTAAATTTTAGAACTAGAAATGTGTATGGGGTGGCACCTGTGGCTCAGTGAGTAGAGCGCCAGCCCCATATACCAAAGGTGGTAGGTTCAAACCCAGCCCCGGCCAAACTGCAACAAAAAAATAGCTGGGCATTGTGGCGGGCACCTGTAGTCCCCGCTACTTGGGAGGCTGAGGAGAATCACCTAAGACCAAGAGCTGGACATTGCTGTGAGTTGTGTGACGCCACGGCACTCTACCAAGTGAGACTCTTGTCTTTACAAAATATTAATAATAGTAGTAATAGAAATGTATACGTATGTCCTTAAAACATTATGCAGAGCTCTTTTCTTTGCTAAAGATGTAAACATTTGCAGCCTGTCAACTGAGGTGAGCCTAAGGTGGCACATATTGAAATAATATTGGAAAGTAAGGAGACTTAAACGCATATAAGGCTGTATTTTAAATTTCTGATTGCTTGGCTCAAACACTTGGAAAAACAAAACAAAACAAGATCTATCTCATTGTCAGGAAACATCATCTTCTAAGCTTGGCATCTACTTTTAAGAAGGGGAAGGTGCCGGGCGCGGTGTCTCCTACCGGTAATTCTAGCACTCTGGGAAGCTGAGGTGAGTGGATTGCCTGAGCTCGTGAGTTTGAGACCAGCCTGAGCCAGAGCAAGACTTCGTCTCTAAAAATAGCCAGGCATTGTGGCCGGTGCCTGGAGTCCCATCTACTTGGCAGACTGAGGCAAGAGAATCGCTCGAGCCCAAGAGTTTGAGGTTGCTGTGAGCTGTGTGACACTGCAGCACTCCTCGAGGGTGACAAAGTGAGACTCTGTCTCAAAAAAACAAAACAAGGGGAAGTAGAAGAGATTAGACAAGAAACCAAAATACCTGGCAGGGTGGGATCAGATGGCACCTGGGTTTTACATCAGTTTCAAATAGGAATGAATAAAAAGGAGGACCACTTGTGAGCCAGCCTAGGACTTGCCAGAAAGTTGCAGCTCCTGCTGCACAACACAGTGCCTTCAAGATGATTTTCTGTGTGAATCGCATGCAATTTCTTGTACCCATGAAGTGTTAACCTCTATGTGCATGACATGTGTCTAGAATGTAAAGCCAGGGTTCAGCAGGAAGGGGCCTAGTGCTGTCACTCCGATGGATCAGTGGGCTTGCTGAAGTCATTGAATGTGCTGTAATTTAGGTTTGCATTAAGCAACCGTGTCATTGAAATCTGATCCATTTCCCTCTCAATTTTGTTTCCTACTTTGTAGCTTTGCTGGTTTTAACTGCTTCATTCTTCTGCTTCTTGGTATCCTTTCTTCTTTTTAAATAAAAAGATAAAATAATTTCAAGGAGACTTGTTTTTATTTTACTAGTTGCTTGCAAATTATCAAAGCTATACGACAGGAAAAATAGTTTAGTGTTTCGTTGTCTTGATTGTGATTTTGACCTTAAAATATGCTCAGTTTGGGTGGCGCCTGTGGCTTAAAGGGGTAGGGCGCCAGCCCCATATACGGGAGGTGGCAGGTTCATATCCATCCCCGGCCAAAAACTGCAAAAAATAAATAAATAAAATATGGTCAGTTCTAAAAGCTTGAGGAGCTGGTCAGGTGTGGTGGCTTATGCCTGTAAGCCTAGAACTCTGGGTGGCCAAGCTCTTTTGCGCTCAGGAGTTGGAGACCAGTCTGAGCAAGACAAGAGCCATCTCTACTAAAATTAGAAAAATTAGCCAGAGCTACTTGGGAGAGTGAGGCAAGAAGGATCACTTTAGCCCAGGAGTTTGAGGTTGCTGTGAGCTATGATGCTATATCACTCTATCTGGGGTAACAGTGAGACTGTCTCAAAAAAATAAAATACAATAAAATAATCTATGGTTTGCCTTCTGCAAATATTTCAGTCGATTACTAAGGAGAGTGTCAAGCAATCTGCTTTCCTTTCCCTCAATGCTGCTTTTCTCTGTCCAATTATGTCCATAGAAAACTCAGTGGCTTACTGGAGACATCCAGGGTAACAGTACAGACCTCCGTGAGTAGCCTGTTGACCTGTGTCCACATGCTATCCATTTCCCCCTGGCACTACCAAATACCCTGTGCTTTTCATTATCAATTGTATTTAGTTTGTGAACCAGGACTGGCACGATTTCAGAATCATGCAATGCTAATGGATACTTTGGAGTTTAGAGAGCTGAAGGTGCACTTAAGACCTGGGGTTCTTATTTTGTAACCATCTTACTCCTCACTGGATTTCCTTAAAAGCCAGGTGCTTTTCAGCTGAAAGTATCTTGAGTCTGGTTTGTAAGGCATTTGCCTGTACGTTGGTGTAGAGTGTGATCTTTTTAACGGCTGGATTTCGGCATAATGTCTTTGTTTTCATTCTGACCTCAGAGAAGTGAAAAGGAGACTCGAGACCCTTTCCTTTTTCACCAGCTTGGTTTCTAAATAGGCTCTTTCTTTACCTCACCTCTTCTTTCCAAAGGAGAAGCCCCCAGAATAGTGATGAACTAGCCCCCATCCTTCTGTTTTGATGCTACTCATTCAAGTTAAATCCCTGTGGTTAAGAGACTATACTCTAAACTATGACAGGGGCCAGGTGCAGTAGCTCGCGCCTGTGATCCTAGTACTCTGGGAGGCCAGGCTTCAAGACCAGCCTGAGTCAGAGTGAGACTTCATCTCTAAAACTAGCCGGGCGTCGTGGTGGGTATCTGTAGTCCCAGCTACTTGGGAGGCTGAGGCAAGAGAATTACTTAAGCCCAAGGGACTGAGGTTGCTGTGAGCTGTGATGCCTCAACACTCTACCAAGGGTGACGAAATGAGACTCTGTCTCAAAAAGGGAAAAAAAAAAAAAAAAGACCCGGCTTGACGCCCTTAGCCCAGTGGTTACAGCACAAGCCACGTACATCAAGGGTGACAGGTTTGAACCCAGCCCAGGCCAGCTAAATAACTATGACAACTGCAACAAAAAAATAGCGAGGCACTGGGGTGGGTGCATGTAGTCCCAGCTACTTGGGAGGCTGAGGCAAGAGAATCGCTTAAGCCCAAGAGTTGAGGTTGCTGTGAGCTGTGACACTATAGAACTCTACCCAGGGCAACAGAGTGAGACTGTCTCAAAAAAAAGCCTGTGTGACAGAATGATTTGTGAGGCCCCTCAGTTCCAAGTAAGATACTCTTGGAGATGATTGTCACGAGACCTGACATCCGATGGTGCTGCATGTGACAGCAAGAAAGGCAGCAGCTGCTGACAGATGTGCTGCGGGGAAAGGGCAAGGGCAGCATGTCTTGCCGGCACTGCTCTTTGGGAGGTGGAGTTTAGTCCTGTCCTCTAAGCTGTAAAGTGAAGTGTTTGGGTCTTTAGAGGTCATTCTGTGGTTAGAGCAGCAGTTGTCAACCTGTAGGTCACAACCCACAGGAAGGAACTATATTAAAGGGCCATCGCATTAGGAAGGTTGAGAACTCCTGGGTTAGAGTGAGGGGGTACCTGCTGCAGGTGGCTGCAGTTCTCTACTACAGATGGCCTGAGCTGATAGTGATGGGATCACAGAGCTTGAGACAGCCTTTGTCACCTCTCTGACAGCTGCAGATGCCAGCACAGTAAGTTGTATGGGTGAGACTCAAGGCTGCTCTCTGTGAATGAGGTGGAAAGAACCGCTAATTACGTCATTTCTTCTTGGCCACAGGGCTATCAAGCAAAGGCCTTTGGCTAAGGGGTAATTAACGTAGCATTAACTCAATTTTAATATTGTAAAGTCACTCTGGTGGGGAAAGGCATTGAAGATCTATTCTTCAAAGCTCTTTTGAAAAGTCACCTAGTTGCCAGGTACGGTGGCTCATGCCTGAAATCCTAGCTCTCTGGGAGGCCGAGGCAGGAGGATTGCTTGACGGTGGGAGTTTGAGACCAGCTTGAGCAACATAGTGAGACCCCTGTCTCTAATAAGCAATACAAAAATTAGCCAGGTTGCAGTCGTGTGAACCTCTAGTCCCACCTACTCAGGAAGCTGCAGCAGGAAGATTGTTTGAGCTCAGGAGTTGGAGACCAGCCTGAGCAAGAGGGCGACCCCATTTCTATTAAAACAATAGAAAAAAATTAGCCAGGTATCACTGTGGGTGCCTGAGGTCCCAGCTACTTGGGAGGCTGAGGGAGGAGGATCGTTTGAACCCAGGAATTGAGGTTGCTGTGAGCTACTCTGATGGCACAGCACTCTAGCCTGGATGATAAAGTGAGACTGTCTCAAAAAAAAAAAAAGTCATCTGAGAAATGACAATATCAGGCAGTGCCTGTGGCTCAAAGGAGTAGGGCGCTAGCCCCATATGCCGGACGTTGAGGGTTCAAACCCTGCCCTGGCCAAAAACTGAAAAAAAAAAAAAAGAAATGACAATGTCTATCATTTTTGTATGATTGTAGTTTTAAGTCACTGGTCCTGACCCCAAAATAAAAATTAGTCTGAGAAGCTGGGAGCTGGCTTGTGATCTGGAACAGAGAAATAGGTCCTCCTGCCACAGCTCCTGAGACTGGGTGGATTGTTGGAACTGGCACATGCGTCTTGTCACAGCCAGCGGGGAACCCAAGGTGACAGTAGGTGAACCCCTACTGGGACAGATAGGTCCCCATTGAGTAGGGGAACCAGATTTTAACATCGGTAAGGCGGGACAACGTGGGGGGGGGGGGAACTGGTCAGGGGGCGGGGGCAGGGCAGGGCCTGACAACAATGCAAACTTTGATAAGCAGTTCTCAATAATCACTTCTCAGCAGTTATTTGTTATTATTACAGTTTAACACTATAAAGTTAACAAAAATAATATAAAACTCATATTCTGGCGAAATAGCCACATGGCAGCTGAAAATCGTATATTCCCTTCTTGTTCTCCTGCCCGTTCATGCATTCTTTCCAAAAATCTGGACTTTTTAAAAATGCCGCGGGACGCAGGACAAATTGTTGAAAAGCGGGACGTCTGGTCACCCTACCATTGAGGGGTCACTCAAACCCATGAGAGGACTGCCATCAGGACTTCACAGCCAGCGTTCCCCACTGAACTTCTGTTTTTTTTTCTTTTCCCCGTTAACTTCTTTTTTTTTTTTTTTTTTTTTTTTTTGAGACAGAGCCTCAAGCTGTCCCCCTGGGTAGAGTGCAGTAGCATCACAGCTCACAGCAACCTCCAACTCCTGGGCTCAAGCGAGTCTCTTGCCTCAGCCTCCCAAGTAGCTGGGACTACAGGTGCCCAACACAACGCCCTGCTATTTTTTGGTTGCAGCCGTCATTGTTTGGCGGGTCCAGGCTGGACTCGAACCTGCCAGCTCTGGTGAATGTGGCTGGCACCTTAGCCACTTGAGCCACAAGTGCCGAGCCTTCCCCCTTAACTTCATTGAGGTGAAAAATACAGAGAGGAAAGGTGCAGACGCCTGCGGTTCACTGACGTTGGACAAAGTGAACACCCTTTTGCCCAGCACCCAAATCCAGAAAGGGCATTGCCGGAGCCCTGGAGGCTCCCTGGCGCTTCCTCCCAGACACGTGCTGGCTTCACCTGCACGAGCACCTCCTGACTTCTGACCCGTAAATCAGTGTTGCCTGCTTTTGTGCTTCCAATAAATGGAATTGTTCCATTTTGTGTTTGACTTTTCCCCTCAGTATTAAATGTGAGATTCATCCATAGCGTGTGGAATGGTGGACTGTCTGTCCTTGTTGTGGTATAGTAGTTGCCGGCTGGGGGCTACTGTGGGCAGCCCTGCTGGGAACATTGTAGCATGTGTCTTTAGTGAACCTACGGCTGCATTTCTTCTGGGGGCGTGACTAAATGGTGGTGGCCATAGTGGATGTCTGTGTTCAGCTTCAGTGGATCCTGACCCACTTCTAAGCACTCTGCTGCTGGTGACAGAGCGCGGTTTATGGGCATGTCAGCTGGAGGAGCCCCGAGAGCCTCCCTCCCAGGGCAGCTCCCCACCATGGATGGCAGGCTCTTGACGCAGGGAGCAACCCAGTGAGAGCACTGACCTTGCCCCACTGGTAAGTAACTGCAAGCTGATTTCCTGAAACATGGAATCGAGATGTTCCTATTACAACTTCCTTTCCCTCTTACTGAAAATACTATTGGTGCCTACGTTTATTATAAGCGTTTGCTTACAAGATTTTTTTTTTTCCAATAAGGTGAAGATAAACTCACCTTAAATTAAATTTTTCTTAATTCATTTGAAATTGCTACTGAACAAGATGCAAATTTATGGACCAGCTGTTTCTTCTTGATCTGCAGATTATAAAAAGGTCTCACTCTTAGGGCAAGAATCACCAGTGAGCCACATACCCAAGAGCCAAGGAAGTAGCTGCCATTTTGCTTTTTCCTAAAAGATGTTCAATTCCCATGGCTTCATTATAGGGTAGGATTTTGCTTGATTTTAGGTGATTCCACTCTGTCTAGTAATCCAAGGGCTTAAGGCACAACCGAATGATAAGACACAAATCACCAGTGTTAACTATGGAAATGTATTTTTTACTATTTTTTAACTGGTAGCTATACAAATCCCCAAAACTCCTTTGTTTCCCAAGTTTTAAGAAAAGGAAAAGAACCCAGTGCAGTGGCTCATGCCTGTAATCCTAGCACTCTGGGAGGCTGAGGCAGGTGGATTGCCTGAGCTCAGGAGTCTGAGACCAGTCTGAGCAAGAGCAAGACCCCATGTCTAAAATAGCTGGGCATTATGGCAGGTACCTATAGTCCCAGGTACTTGGGAGACTAAGGCAAGAGAATCGCTTGAGCCCAAGAGTTTGAGGTTGCCATGAGCAACAGCACTCTACCGAGGACGACATAATAAGACTCTGTCTCAAAAAATATATTTTTTTCTTTTTTAAAATAAAACCAGGGCTTGGTGCCTATAGCTCAAGCAACTGAGGCGCCAGCCACATACACCAGAGCTGGCAGGTTCAAATCCAGCCCGGACCCACCAAACAACAATGATGCTGCAACCAAAAAATAACCGGGTGTTGTGGCGGGTGCCTGTGGTCCCAGCTACTTGGGAGGCTGAGGCAGGAGACCTGCTTGAGCCCAGGAGTTGGAGGTTGCTGTGAGCTGTGAAGCCACAGCACTCTACCCAGGGAGATAGCTTGAGGCTCTGTCTCAAAAAAAAAAAAAAAAAAGAAACAACGTATGCTGCTAAGGTAACAGAAAAGTCAGTTCATCTGAAATTGGCAGATGAGCTGGGCTTCCAGAGTGACAGGTGTCAGGGGCCAAGGGCCTTTCTGGCAGAGAGCCACCAGCAGGGCCTGAAGGTGTGAAAGCACAAGAGCTGTTCCATGCAGCCTATGAATGAGTGTGGTTGGAAGGGGGAACCACCGAGTGGAGGTATGGTGGGATACAAGTCTGAATGAATAGGATAGATTTGGGAACCTTTTGCTCTTTCCTCTGAAATCCAACACAAGCCACATCAGATTCCATGGGTTCTAGAGGGCTTCAGAGGTCCTAATGAGAGAAAGCAAGTTTGATAATGTTTTAAAAAGGAAAAGATTTGGGGGCAGCACCTATGGCTCAAAGGAATAGGGCACTGGCCCCATATGCCAGAGGTGGTGGGTTCAAACCCAGCCCCAGCCAAAAACTGCAAAAAAAAAAAGGAAAAGATTTTAAGATGCTGGCACAGGCCAGGTGCAGTGGCTCACACCTATAATCTTAGCACTTGGGAGGCCAAGGGTGGATTGCCTGAGCTCACAGGTTCAAGACCAGCCTGAGACAGACAGAGCAAAACCTTACCTCTAAAAATAGCTGGACATTGTGGTGGATGCCTATAGTCCCCACTACTTGGGAGGCTGAGGCAAGAGAATCGCGTGAACCCAAGAGTTTGAGGTTGCTGTGAGCTATGACATTACAGCACTCTATTGAGGGCAACAAAGTAAGACTCTGTCTCAAAAAAAAAAAAATGCTGGCACAGAAGATACAGAAACACCTGATATAGACCCATTTTAGTGGGAAATATATAACCATTTTAAAAAATCTATCCCCCCCAAATTTATTTTTGAGATAGAGTCTCACTCTGTTGTTCTGGGTGGAGACTTAGTCTCAAAAACAAAAGAAGAATCTGGGTGCAGTGGCTCACTCCTGTAAGCCTAGTACTCTGGGAGGCCAAGGCAGGTAGATTGCTTGAGCTAAGGAGTTCGAGACCAGTCTGAGCAAAACTGAGATCTTGTCTCTACTAAAAACAGAAAAACTGAGGCAAAAGAATCTCTTGAGCGCAAGAGTTGGAGGTTGCTGTGTGCTATGATGATGATACCATGGCACTCTACCCATGGCTACAGCATGAGACTGTCTCCAAAAGAAAAAAGAAAAAAAAATACAACAATAAAAATAATGCAAATTGTAAAGTATAACAACCATTTAAATAGCATTTATATTGTCTTAGATATACATAGTCTAGTATATAGGAGGGTGTGTAGGTTATACTTTGTATCAGGGATTGGAGTATCTGTGGATTTGGGTATGCACAGGGGTCCCTGAACCAATTTCCAGCTAATACTGAGTGAAAACTATATTTTTAAATTCTGTGTATAAAAGTAATAAGTTAGCATTGAAGAATAATAAGACATGAGATGGCACCTGTAGCTCAAAGGAGTAGGGCGCTGGCCCCATATACCAGAGGTGGTGAGTTCAAACCTGACCCTGGCCAAAAACTGCAAAAAAAAAGAAGAAGAAGACGGCAACATAAAGGTATAAAAAATTACAATTCTACCACCTACAGATAACATGGATACACACTCACTGCATCTTCTCCCAGATCATATTCTGTTTGTATTTTATGACCCCTTATAAAGCTTAATACTATAATGTGAACTACTTTCTATACCTATATAGATCTAATAAAATCGCACTAGAGTTGGTGGAACATGCGGTGCCCAACCCTAAGCCAGTCACCATGGCCAAGTTACTTTTCTGATTGAAGAGGCCTAGATCAGGGCCCAACCACAGGGCTAGAGATAAGGGGCTGCACCACCAACCTGTGTGGCTAGACGGCAGTGGGGCAGAGCAGTTCCCGAGGACTTCTGAGCCCCTTCACTAGGAGGGCAGTTGATGCTGGGTAGGGGAAACCACCATGTCTTTGCAAACACATTATGTGCACAAGGCATCTCCATCGCGTACAGTTAGTTCCTAAAGACTCCAAAGAGGACGGCTCACACAACAGACGCGCACATGTACAATGTTCCTGAGTATGCTCAAAGGACTTGAGTCTTTTCCAATGTGAAGGGAGAAAAGGAAAGTGATACCGTGCTACTTTTTTTTGCAGTTTTTGACCATGGCTGGGTTTGAACTCACAACCTCTGGGGCCAGCGCTCTACCCCTTTGAGCCATAGGTGCCGCCACCCCCCCCCCGTGCTACTTTTTTGATTTGAATATTGTATTAGTCAGGGCTCTCCAGAAAAACAGAACCAAGAGGGCACAATGTGCATATATTCTGATAACAGCACTAATCCTATATGTGCTCATTGCTTCCCAAAGGTCCTACCTCCTAATGCCATCACCTCGGGGATTAGGATTTTAACACATAGATTTGGGGGTGGGGGTGGCACAAATATACAGGCATATACGGGGTGTACATAAAGTTTGTGTGCAGTTTAAAATAGCCAACTAATTTAAATTGCACATGAACTTTATGGACCCCGTGTGTGTACCACATGTATTGTTATATTTATTATAAGGAATTGACATCACATGATTATGGAGGCTGAGAAGTCCCTACGTCTTGTAGTGTGGGGTCAGCAAGCTGGAGATCCAGGACAGCCGATGGTATAGTTTAGTTGCAAGGCCAGCATGCTCAAGACTCAACAAGAGCTGATGTTTCAGTTCAAGTTCGAAAGTAAGAAAAGAAATTATGAATGTCCTGAAGAAATATAGCAAGAGAAATATTGTTTTGCTTGCCAGCTTTTTGTTCTATTCAGGCCTTCCACTAATTGGATAAGGCCCATCCATGTCAGAAAAGGCGACCTGCTTTATTCAGTGTCATGCAGAACCACGCGCACTAGAACACCCAGAATAATGCTTTTCTACGTCTGGGCACCCCATGGCCCAATCAAGTTGACATTTAAAATTAATCACAGATATGTGGGCTGCCAAAGACCTGGCCTGCACTGGGAATAAGACGTGTCTACCGGGCAGAACCTGCAGCTCATGGAGTAGGGCGCAAGCACCACCCATAATACCAGAGGTGGCGGATTCAAACCAGGCCCCAACCAAAAACTGCAAAAAAAAAAAAAAAAGACTTAGAACTTTAGGCCAAATCAAAATACCCTCAGCTTCAGCTTCCTCCCCCACCAAGAGGAAGGGGAACTGTGTAACGTTTACTTCCTTCCCCTTCTGACCAAAAAGAAGCTTTGCCCCCATTTAATCACCAACGGGGAAATGCAGAACTTAGTTATCTGCTCTGTACTCCATTTACTATTATTCCCCAGTTCCCTCTAATTTAAAGCCAGCCTGTCCTCGCGGCCTGGGGGTGCCCCACGGAGACGCTGTCCTGGAGGCTGGCAGGCTCCTGGGTGGAACATTTAACAGAGCGGCGCGCGGCCCCTGCGGGGCCAACGGAGCACACAGGACCCACGGGGACAGGGGAGCCTGCGAGCACCTGGGCCAGGACACGCCTCAGCAGCAGGTCACCAACAGCGGTTGTTGGGACGAGGAGCCGGCCTCGATCCCATGGTGTGTTTGGCTGTGGCGGGCTGGCAGGGCCCCGCCTGTGTCTGTGCAGTGTCCTGTCAGTGCCTTTAAAGGCTGCATCATCCCCACGACTCCCCACGGCCTCGCTCCCTTCCCGCATTCGAATCCTGGTGCCCGGCTTTGCAGGGAACTGCTCAGAGTCTTCAGGACAGCAGATGAAGGAGCAGGGAGCAGGAACTGGTCCTTCCCGAGGCCCACGGGTCCCTGGCGGGGTGGGGGCGGGAAGGGACTACGGGAGGGGACAGGGCGGCGCTCGGGCCCCCGGCAGTCGCCCTCCGCAGCGCGTCGCCCCCAGCACGGTGCGCAGTGCCCTCTGCTGGCCGATGGCCGCTGTTCTCTTCCCCTACGTCTTGACACCGGACGGGAATGGCTGAGAAGACACCAGCAGCTATCATAGGAAAACTATAACCCAATTTTAGCCCAAGAAAACGGGGTAAGGGGAAAGGGAGGAGAGGGGAGGGGGAAGGATGGGTGAAGGGAGGATGATTGGTGGGATCATGCCTGTGGTTCATCCTATAAGGGTACATGTGAATCTTACTAAATTGTAGAATATAAATGTCTTAACACAACAACTAAGAAAGTGACATGAAAGCTATGTTAACCAGTTGGATGAAAGTATTCCAAATTGTATATAGAAACAACCCACTGTACCCCATGATAGTATTAATGTACACAGCTATGACTTAATAAAAAATTTAAAAAAAAGTAGTTTATCCAAGGTGAATGCGGGCATTTGGGCTGAAGAGACTGTATTAAGTCCAAGGTCTTTAGTTACGTCAACAAATGACCACAGAGCTTTCCCCTCTGCCCAGCTCATTCCACTGCTCCTGCAAGCCTTGGGCACCCAACTTTTGGAGGGTGGGGGAACTCAAAATCCAGTTGGAGGAGGAACAATGGAAAGAATGGGGTCTTTTAGCCTGGAGGAGGGACACAGGGAATATGAGAGGCCTCCACGCACAGGAAGGGCTGCTGTGGGGAGGAGGTCTCAGCTGCTGTCTCAGCTGGAGATTCTGTGGTGGACACTAGAAGCAGGCAGGTTTCTGCAATCCAGAATGTTCCACTGGCCAGGGCTGTCCTCTGACGGAAGGGACTGCCTCAGGTACTGGACTGATCCCACTCGCTGGGGGCCTAGATAATACCTGCCTGGCCACTGGCTGACTGGTGTGAATTTGGATGGACACGATAAAGGGCCTCGTGGTACCTACAGCATCTTTGGCGACTACAGGTTACTATTAATCAACAAGGCAGGAGGTGTGGCCACACCCTGGGATTGGGCACAAGGCTTTCTTGTCTTGTCTCTCCAATGTGGTGGGAGGGCAGGTCACTGGATCTGAGTGCTCCAGGAGGTGAGTGCCACACAAGGGGCCTGCCTGGCTCAGGGTGGGTGCAGTGTGGAATCAGAGGCACAGATATCACCTGTGAAGTGGTAGAAACTGACGCACAAGAAGAGGGGGCTGCAGGTTGGATTCTCCAGGAGGCTGACCCTGAGTCAGGAGTGAGAAGATCAAAAGATTTATTGTGGCTCATGCCTATAATCCTAGCACTCTGGGAGGCTGAGGCAGATGGATTGCTTGAGCTCAGGAATTTGGAGACCAGCCTGAGCAAGAGTGAGACCTTGTTGCTATTAAATTTATAAAAATTATCGGGGTGTTGTGAAGGGTGCTGTGAATTCCTAGACTCATGTGACCCTCCCACCTCAGCCTCCCTAACAGGGTTGGTTTCTTTTATCTTTTCTTTTCTTTCTTTCTTTTTTTTTTGAGACAGAGTCTCATTTTCTCACCCTTGGTAGAGTGCCGTGGTGTCACAGCTCACAGCAACCTCAAACTCTTGGGCTCAAGCAATTCTCTTGCCTCAGCCTCCTAAGTAGCTGGGACTATAGGCGCCACCACAATGCCTGGCTATTTTTAGAGATGGAGTCTCGCTCTTGTTCAGGCAATCTGCCCACCTCAGCCTCCCACAATCTAGGATTACAGGAGTGAACAGGGTTGATTTCTTAGTGTAGCCCTGCCCTCCATGGCTCATATCTAGCAGGGTTCATGGATAGGGGCCTCAAGTGGCAGCAGCACAGGAGGGTAGGCATAGGGGCCTGTGTGCAATTTGGTGTGATCAGTAGGCAAAGCCAGACCAGGAAGGGTGATGTCATCAGACTTGAGCGTCTCCCTCCCCTCCCGTGCTCCATATGCCTTTGTGTCCATATTTCTCTTTACAAGGACACCAGCCATATGAGATTGGGTCCCACCTTTATGACCTCCTTCTGCCTCGATTACCTCTGTAAATAACCTATCTGCAAATGAGTTTAGTCTGACACCCTGAAGGTTAGGACTACAGCATATGAATTTGGGGGGTGGGGAAAGGACAAAATACCACCTATAACATGCTCCACTCTAAGTTGCCATAGTTGCCAGTGTCAAGGGCAGGGCCTCTTCTATTTCTGTGTCTGTCCCATGGTGCCTATTACCTATGGCAGGGGCTTGCATGGCACACTGCCAGCTTGTAGTACGCCATCCTGACACACACAGCTGACTTCATGTAGGTGATCATGGGTGACTCAGGATGCCTGAGTGTGGGGGGCAGGAAGTAGGGGAAGGGAGGAGAAGATGGGAGTAGAAACCCCCCAAGTCTTGTTGCTGGTCAAGAAGTCCCTATGCACCCCTCTGCAGGGGCACCCCTCTGCAGGCATGAGACAATGCCCTCTAATTGTCATCACAGGGTGTTTTTGCGTCTTTCTGGGAGGAGAGCAGAAGGGTGGACTGTACAGGTGTAGCAGCTGCAGCCTGGTCTGCCGCCCTTGGAAATTCTAACTCACAGATGGCTGTGGTCGAGGGGGATGCAGGTGCAAGGGCATAGGGTTGCCAGATTTAGGAAATAAAAATTCCGGATGTCCAATTACATTTTAAAATTGCATGGGACATACCTCATTAAAAAAAAAAAAAAAGACTTCCTGGCTTGATGCCTGTAGCACAGTGGTTATGGTGCCAGCCACATACACCAAAGCTGGCAGGTTCGAACCCAGCCCGGCCCAGCTAAACAACAACAATTGCAACAAAAAATAGCCGGGTATTGTGGCAGGAACCTGTAGTCCTAGCTACTTGGGAGGCTGAGGCCAAAGAATCACTTAGGCCCAAGAAGTTGACGTTGCTGTGAGCTGGGACGCCATAGCACTCTACCAAGGGTGACATAGCAAGACTCTGTCTCAGAAAAAAGAGACAGTCTCACTTTTTTTTTATTACTATAGACATTTATTTAAAGTAATACATCTGCAGATGAAAGAATTTTTAAATTTTATGTTTAAGGTCTAACCATCTTCATAAAAATACTTTGATGACAGCTGCATCAACCGATTTCACCTATGTGATTACTTCTTTGCCCATTCTTCTCCCTCTTTTCTTTCCCAAATAACCTCTTTTGGGTATGGTTCAAGGTAGAATCCTCTTCATATTTTGTCCACTGTTCTTTGGGCAAGATCTGCTGCCTCATTGCCTCAACTTTTTGTTTAGTTGTTAGACCACACAGTCAGGAAAAGACCTTTCTGTGGGGGACATGTGGGCAGAGACCTCAGTGAAATCAGGGAGGGTGCAGTGCAGCTGCAGGGAAAATAATGGAGGCAGAGGGAACAGTGCGTGCAAAGGCTGTGGTTGAGAAACCACAAGTAAGCTGGTGTGGTAACTGGTACTGTCTCAAATTTTAATGTGTGCTTGTTGAAATGCAGATTCTGGACAGGGCCTACTGCCTTAAACAAGAGCACCTGCATGTATCTTACTACTTAAATTTTCTGCTGGCAGTTTATAGGGTTGGGGGTGGGGGAGGGAATACATGGTACAGTCTCAGAGCTGGGAAGACCCTCCCGGACCACCTGGTCAGACCTCTCCCTTTACTGACGAGGAGACTGAGTTCCAGGGCGTCTCTGAGGATGTAGTCCACAGGGTTTGGTCACAGAGTAAAGCACGGCTCTTTTGTGCCACAGCCAAGGGCCAGGTCCTCACTTTAAGGGCGTTTTCGCATGGTTTTGTAGGAGCCCCTCCCCGAAGCCTGTGCCTGTTGTTTGCGGTTAGAACTTCCTGCCTGGCTCTGTCTGGCCCTGCAGATTCCCCAGATGTCATAGGTGTGGTCCGAGGCGCACAAGGTCATCTCCACTTTCTTTTTTTGAGACAGAGTCTCACTATGTCGCCCTCTGTAGGGTGCCGTGGTATCACAGCTCACAGCAACCTCAGACACTTGGCCTTAAGTGATTCTCTTGCCTCAGCCTCCCAAGTAGCTAGGACTACAGGCGCCCACCACGACGCTCGGCTATTTTTTTGTGGCAGTTGTCGTTGTTTAGCTGGCCCGGGCTGGGTTCGAACCCGCTAACTTTGGTGTTTGTGTCTGGTGCCCTAACTACTGTGGTACAGGCCCCGTCATCTCCACTTTCTGGCTTCCTGTGCCCTTGATCTCTGGGAAATACTTGCAGGCCTAATGCTGAGTTCCTTACTAGAGAGAACTGTCGCTGGGGGCAATAGCCCTAGAAAGATCGTTGTCCTTTCTTTCTCCAAGCAAGACATCCATCACAGGCCTCTCACCCTCCCGGAGGGGCCTCACTCGCCAGCCCTCCATGGCCTCTGAGCCCCGCAGCTACAGAGACTTTTGTCTTGGAGCCCTTGGGGTCGAGCAGCAGGAAGGGAAGCGAGGTGGGCACTGCCCGGGAAGGCGGAGTAGCTCTGCGCCCCGCCCAGCCGGCCGGCACCCAGACCCATCTCCCACCTCTTCGAGGGTTGCACGCCCCGAGAGGGAAGAGAAACAGGAAATGAGCTCAATCACCCAACCACAGAGAGGGCGGCTCCCGCAGCTCTGCAGCTGTAGGCCTCGCTCCAGGCTCTACCCGCCTCTTCTAGTGGGCTGGAGCGCTGGAGTGCCGGTCTTTTTTTTTTTTTGAGACGGAGCCTCAAGCTGTCCCCCTGGGTAGAGTGCCATGGCATCACAGCTCACAGCAACCTCCAACTCCTGGGCTCAAGCGAGTCTCCTGCCTCCGCCTCCCAAGTAGCTGGGACCACAGGCGCC
>CAUYQV010030986.1:0-38913 GCA_963574575.1 Galagoides demidoff | reverse complement strand
TGACACAGGACCCGCCACAATGCCTGGCCATTTTTTGGTTGCAGCCATCATTGTTGTTTGGCGGGTCCAGGCTGGGGATTCGAACCCGCCACCTTAGGTGTACGTGGCTGGCGCCTTAGCTGATTGAGCCACAGGCGCCGAGCCAACAGTCCGCTTTTTAACAATTTGTCCCATATCCCGCGGTGTTATAAAAAAGTCCCAATTTTTGGAAAGAACTCACGAACGGGCGGGAGAACAGGAAGGGAATATATGGTTTTTGGCTGCCATGTGGCTATTTCGCCAGAATATGAGTTTTATATTATTTTTGTTAATTTTATGTTAAACTGTAATAATAACAAATAACTGTTGAGAAGTGATTATGGAGAACTGCTTATCAACGTTTACATTGTTGTCAGGCCCCACCCTGCCCCCCCATGTTGTCCCGCTTTACAAATGTTAAAATCTGGTCACCCTAAAGTAGAGGGACTCCATAGAAAACACTGGCTATTTAGTTCTTAGTTCACTGGACAGAAGTAACGAACCCAGAGGGAGGGCTTGGGTTCCAACCCCCAGGCTGAGTGGCCGCGTGACCTTGGGTCTGCTCACTTCACTTCTCGGAATGTGTTTACTCATCTATAAAACGGGAATGATAACATTGACTTCAGACTCCTCACAACATCATGGTGAAATGCAAACAGACTGTGCACGGGAAGCGCTATGAAACTGTAAGAGGCCCCGCCGTGGATGGTGCTGTTATCAGCACCTTCTAAGAATCATTGAGCGGCTTATCCTTAGACGACATCGGCAAGCTGACATCTGACAGATGAGAACTCATTACTGTGCCATATTCCATTGTCTCTGGCTGTTTTCCTCCCCAGGCTGATAGGGTGGGCCCACCTTGCCCTATAGCACACATCCTTGCTAGAGGGCATTTCTCTAAAAGGGTAAAGGATTTCTGGCACCCCTCCCACCACATCTTTCTATATACCTGTATAGCCAAGCAAACGTCACTCAACATTCCTAAAGCAAGAAACGAAGAATACAGAAAGCACATAGACACATATGTTTTAGCTGCCTCATTTTTGTCAATTTTTTTTTCTTGAGATAGAGTCTCACATCAGCCTCGCTCACAGCAACCTCAAATTCCCTGGGTTCAAGTGATTCTCCTGCCTCAGCCTCCCAAGTAGCTCTGTAGGCACCCACCACAATGCCCCGTTAATTTTGTTTTGTTTTTTAGTAGAGACAGGGTGTCACTCATGCTCCGGCTGGTCTTGAACTCCTGACCTCAAGAGATCCTCACACCTTGGCCTCCCAGAGTGCTAGATTATAGGCATGAGTCACCACACCCAGTCTATCAAGGTTCTTTAAAGATCAGAATGGCCACAGTTTCAACTCCTCAAATCTCCTGTAACAATAACTATTTACTATTTATTGAGCACTTCTGTAGTTGGTCATGAGATAAGCTCTTGACATGGCATATTCTATTTAGGCCTTATAACAAACATATGATATAATATTACTGCTCTAAATTTAAAGACTGGGGAATTGAGACTTGGACAGGTTAAACAACTTTCCTGAGATTACCTAGCTAGCTAGTAAGTGGCAGGGATGGGACTAGATCCTAGGTCTGTGTGGCTTAAAATACATGGTCTAACAAGTTTTTCCTGAAAAATTGCTCTATTGCTACTATTAGTTTTTCTGGAACTTACCCTTGAGTTAGGCTGACATAGAACATTTAGAATTACTTTTGCATCAATCTGGTTATTGTCAGATGATTTGTTTTTTCATCCAAGAAATATTTATTGAGTGCTGATTGTTGGCCAGATACTGCACTGAGGAGGAAGGGGGTCCTCAGCTATGAATGAATCCTGTAGTCCCTTAATCCTGTAGAGTTTCCACATAGGGGTAATAGATCAACTATAACTTTCTCTGCAGAATATACTGACATGTGTTGATTAGAGAAATATAGTCTTTAAATTAAAATGCAAACTCATGAGGATTTTTGTTATTGTTTACAAAGAAATTTACCTTAAGATTGCTTTAATTTCATTCATTCAATCAGTGAAGGAATAAAATATTTGTCGGTTCCTATTAGGAGTCAGACTCTGTGCTCTCCAATCTAAAGATAAGATTAGATTTATAAAACCTTTGTTTATTCATAGCTATTCCAGAAATACGAGGAAACAACTAATGTTGATATATGCCAGTTCCAAGTTATCCATTTTGATGAGAAAAGAAAATAATTGGGATAAAAGGAATATATGTATATTCCTTTTGTATTCACTGATATGTAGTATATATATAGAGAGAGAGATCACCTACTGTGTGCCAGGTACTGCACTGGGGAAGGTGGGTCATCAGTTATGAATACAGCCCCTGAATCCTGAGCTTCCAGGGAGGGATGATGGATCAACTTCAGCTTTCTTGTTCTCACTGTGACCAAGAACTTGAGACTCTTCCCACTTTAATCTCTCTCTGAGCTTAAAATGATGCCTTTGGTTTGCTCTGTGGAAGAAGTATTTATAAACAGAATAATAGCTAAGAATTAGGGGGCAAGAAAAGAGGTAAGTGGAGAAGTAAAAATTCAGAAAACTCTTAAATAACTGCCATTATTTTTACTGTGCTTTCCGTGTTTCTGAGCACACGGATCAAAACCAAGCTCTCCTTTTCCTGAATGGTGATGCCGCTGGCTACCTTAAACCTAATTTCAGATGTGTGGGGTCTTGTCTTTGGAGAGTGTAAGTCCTTAAAGGAAATTGGCCTGCCATATTTCTTTATACCTCCAAGGCAAACAAAACAACGGTGCTAAATATGTACTTGCTGGTCAAATAGAATAACATTCTTGGATAGTAACAGGTACATAACTATGTCATAGTAACATATAAAGGGTTACAGAGACCAAGAGCAAAGCTATTACCTAAAAAATATTATCTTCCCACTGGCTGAAGACAGTTAAAACATAGTGGTTGAGAATCAAGGCTCTGTCATTTTTTATTTCTGCATCTTTATTAAATAAAGACAAATTATTTAATCTTACTGTGCCTCAGTTTATCTTTATCTGTAAAAAGGAGTGTCTGTGTAATAAAACTATTATGAGAATTAAATAAGTTAGTGCAAGGATGGCATTTGTACACTAGCATGTGATGAGTGTGCAATAAATGTTAGTCATTATTATTTGTGACTGAGAATGCCAAAATCTTTTAAAGTGAGAAAATAAGATGCAATAGATTAATTTATTTCAAAGATAATAGTAAATTTAATTCTCACCACTACTTAGCTTCATTTAACTAATGAAATTCAAATTTGACCTCCAGTTAAAGATGGCAGATTGCACAAATGAATTTATTTTCATTCCCTCCCCAGACCACTAAAATGGCAGAAAACGACCTTTTAAAGGGATAAACACACGAGGATTTGGAGAATAAGAGAGAAGACATTAGCAACAAAATTTCTTCAGCAAGATTCTCCCACAGGTTGAAGCTGGCCTTAGGACAGTGCTGGCATTGATAGCAGAACAGTGGGGGAAGAATGGGATATGAAAAGTCAAAAACAGCAGAGCATCCTGAAGACACAAGACAATGACAAAGGATCTAACCTATGTGTAATTAGCAATGCAAAAAGAAAAACAGGAAGAAATAGTATCTAAGAAGAATTTTCTAAGACACTGAAACAACAGTAAACAGAATAAATGCCCCCTCTCAAAAGAACCCCCATAGCATAGGCCTATTATATTCAAACTGCTGAAAACCAAGAGAAAGAGAAAATTATGAAGGGAGCTACTGAAAAAGAACACATTCTATACAGAGAAGTTAAAAAGCAAAAGGAAGAATTACAGTATATTTCTCATCAGAAACTATGCAAGCCAGAAAGTAATAGAATGATGTCTTTGTTGCTAAATGACAACAAAAACCTGCCCATTCCGAATTCTATACCCAGCAAAAGTAGCTTCCAAAGAGGAAGGAGAAATCAAGACTTTCCCAGAGATCCAAAACATAAAAACAATAACAAAAACCCTGAGAGAATTAATTACCAGTAGATTCAGACTATAAGAAATTCTAAAGAAAGTTCTTCAGGCAGAAGGAATGTAATAACAGGTAGAAAGTTGACTGCACAGAAGTTAAGAGCACTGGAAATGGTCAACATAAAATTCATGTTTTATTTCTTTTAATTGCTCTGAAAGATAGCTATCTAAAACAACACAGCAGCATTGTGTATTTATAGCATATGCAGGAGTAAATATGTAGCAACAATAGAAAAATAATAGAACAGCGGAATTGGGAATGTATTGTTTTTACCCTAGACGTGAAACAGAATATTATTGTTTGAAAGTAGACTCTGATCAGATAAGATGTGTCTTTCGTAAGCCCTAAGTCAACTACTAAATTTTTTCAAAAGAGGTATACACATGAATTCAACAATGGAAATAGCATTGAATCATTGAAAATGCTCAATGAGTCAAAAAGGGGGCCAACAGACGGGAAAAAAGAGAAAAAGGACAGATGGAACAAATATAACAAAGCTGGATAGATAGCAGATTTTAATTCAGTCATATCAGTGGTCACATAAAATACAAGCCACATAATAAAAAGATAGAAATTGTCAGATTACATAAAAAGTAAGACTCAACTAAATGCTATCTACAAAAACACTGTTTTAAATATAAAGACATAGGTAGGTTAAAAGTAAAAGGATATAAAAAGATATAGCATGCTGATGCTAATCAAAGGAAAGCTAAAGTAGCTTTATTAATAGAAAAGTAGGCTTCAGACAAGAAATATTATCAGGGATAAAAAGGATTATTACATAATGATAAAGAATTTAATTCTCTAAGAAGACAAAGCAATTAATGATTTTATGCCTGTAAATTCAACAGCTTAGAGCACACGGACACATTTCTTGAAAGGCATATCTTATTAAAATTAGCAAGACGAAATAGAAAATTTCAAATAGCCTGTATCTATTTTCAAATTTTAATGTATAATTAGAAATCTCTTTCGACAATGAAAATCCCAAGCCCAGATGGCTTCCCTCATAAATTCTCTCAGAGGCTTAAGAAGAACCAATACCAGCATCGCACAAACTCGTCAAGAAAATAGAAGAAAATACTTTTCAGGTTGTTTGATGAGAGCAACGTGACACTGGATACCAAAACTTGACAAGTTTTGGTACTTTATTACTTTCTGGCTTTGGATGATAAAAGAAAATAAAATTACAGACCAACATCCTGCATGAATCAAGATGCAAAGTCCTTGATAAAGGTTTAGAGAATGAAATCCAGCATTATGTGAATAGGATAAACATTATTAATTAGTGGGATTCACGCCAGGATTGCAAGTTTGGTTTCACATTAGAAAGTCAATAGCTGTCATTCATCACGTGAAGAGAATCAGAGAGAAAAACAATTCTCAATCAAAGCAAAAACATTTCTAAAACATGTTACACCTATTCATAATAGTCATAAAAATGGACTCTCAAGAAACTAGGAAAAGAGAGGAACTTCATCGTTTGATAAAGGGCAAATACAAAAACCTAACAGCAAATGTTATACTTAATAATAAAATATCGAAAATAAGAATAATAATAATGAAATATTAAATGCTTTCCTTCTGAGTTCAGAAACAAGATGTCCTCTCCCCTCACCTCTTTTCAACATTATACTGGACATTTTAGGAAGCACAACAGTGTAAAAACAAAATAAAGACCTTCAAACTAATAGGACAGAAGCAGAACTGTCTTTCTTACAGATGACAAGATTGTATCTATAAAATATCCTAAGGAATCTGCAAAGGAATCCCTACTAGCACTAAAAGTAAATTTAGCAAAGTCACAGGCATCAGGATCAATACACAAAACGAATTATATTTCCATTTGTTTACCAGCAAAACATTAGAAAACGAAATTAAAAAGCAATTCCATGTCAATAGCCGCTCAAACATAAACTACTTAAAATTAAATCTAACAGAAGGAAAATAAGGCTTGTATTCTGGAAGCTATTACATATTGCAGAAAGATATTAAATTTAAAAAAAGTATAGCATGCTTAGGGATCAAAAAATTTGACAATGCTAAAGTATCTAGTCTCCCCAAATTGATCTATAGATCGAGTGCAATCTCAATCAAAATGCCAGAAGAATTTTTAGTAGAAATGAACAGGCTGGTTGTACAATGGATTACGAAAATGCAAAGCACAAAAACTAGTCCAAAGAACGGGAAAAAGAACAAATGTGGATGACATACACTTTCTGTTTTCAACACTTACTATAAAGCAATGGTAATTAAGACATTGTTATTGGCACAAGATAGACAGCAAGTCAGTGAAACAGAGTAGATGGTCCTGAAATAGAGCCACACGTACGGTCATGTGATTTTCAACTAAGGTGTGTGTGCGTACACGGGCAGGCACACGCTACACGCAATGGGGCAAGAAAAGTCTGTGCGGCAAATGATCCCGGAACAATTGGATATCCATATTAAAAGCAAAAGTAAAAACGAAACAAAGAACCTCAACTTCTACCTCACGTCATACCCCCAAATCAGATTGAACCAGGAGGCCTTCATGAAAAATCTGAAAGTATAAAGCTTCAAGGTTTTCTAACAAAAAGTGTAAGAGAATATCTGCCTGGGCTTGGGGTTGGTGAGGATTTCTCTGAAAGGAGACAAAAACTACCAGTCATAGTAGGAAAAACACACAAGTTGGTCATCATCAAAGTTTAAGTTGTCTGCTAATCAAAGGACACCATTAAGGAAAGGCAATGACCAGTCATTTCTGCCCACGGATCTGTTGTCTAAAACGTACAAGAACTGCTACGAAAAGACAATCCAATAGTCAAAACTCGAAACAGTCGGAATCACCATCTGCAAGTGAATTTAGACACACTAGTAACTCACACAACAAAATACTGCAAGGCAGCTTCCGGGAACACACTTCTGCATGAATCTCAAAGAGAGCATTTTGAGCAAATTAGGCAGGCCATTGTAAAGGGTACCATTGTATGATTCCATTTATAGAAAGTTCTAGAGTGGGTAAATCTAACCTATGATGACGGAAATAAGAAGAATGACTGAGAAGTGTATGAGGGAACTTTCTGGGGTGATGGAAATGTTCCCTACTTTGATTGGTGGGCAGTTATACGGGTGAATTCGTGGATTAAAACTTATGGAGCTATACATATAAAATCAATCCATTCCTCTATATGCAAATGATACCTTGACTTTTAAAAAAAAAAGAGTAAAAAAAAAACCCCCACCCTGATGAAAGAAGCAAGTCACCACTGCATGATTCCATTTATATAACATTCAAAAACAGGCAAAGGGCATCAGTAGCTTTTTCTCATGGTGAAATTATTGTCTGTATAATCTGCCTAAACTGCTGGAAGCGGTTGCCTTTACAGAGGGGAAGACAGAGAGACAGCTATTTTTTTCCCCTAAAGCTAGGAATATTTAACACTTAAAATTCTGAGAGTAAATATATAACAACTTTGATAAAAACAGAGACTGAAAAATAATCATCTCATTTGCAGGTTGTTGATGGTAGCTTCAAATGGAAGCCTGATGACATTTCGTTTCTAATAGGAAATTATTTCCGATGGGTGAATCTGGCAGAAACGCAGTCCAGAAGACTGAGTCCGTTTGCTGCTGCTTGTGTAATACGGGCCACCTTGTCACCAGTCAAGCATAAAAGACAGTGGGGGAAAACACTGGGAAAGTGGGCATTAAATTCGAGTGAGGGCATAGAATTGTGACAGAAACCCGATCTGTACTCCCTAATTACAAAGTCTCATTTTCACCCAGCTGACACAAATGTGAAGTCAAATTAAATATTGTCTAATTAAGCTGCGTACACAAAACTCCGAGACCAATGACTAGGTCTTCTTCAGCCGAATAAATGAAATGCCAGGACTTGTAAATTCCCCTTCAACCCGGAGCTGCCGTTTCAGCCAACTGCTCCAAGGTTAGGCCATTGTGCTTTCACACGTCTCTCCTTTCAGGGCTCGGCTTGTAATATTTACAGAAAAAGGCAATGCTGGTAAACAGTTTCACACAATGAGGTGTGAGAGTTGATAGGGTCCTATTCAAGCTCTGAACTCCCCTGATGAGCTGCCAAAAGTTGTTATGAATGGTCCGGCTGACAGGGTGATGACTGATAAAGGGAAAACAAACAGCTCGGGTAATTCATGAAAACACACAGCGTCAAGACAACTCCAAGTGGCGAGTGACAGTTAAGATAATGGAATTTTGGAAGCTTTGCTTAAGGTCCTCTCTGTACAATTATTCTGTTAATAGATTCTCCCTTAATGTGGCTGGATCTTCAACTCCTTTCCATAGAGAAATATTTATGATGATCTCTGGCAGGGAGGTGCTGGCCTCGGAGTTTTCACCATGGTCAGTTTTTCATATATTTTCCTCTTCACAGAGCGAGGTGGATTTTAGTGGAGGCTCATGTCTGCTATTCAAAGAAATAAAATATCCCCTTTCCATTCCTATTGCTAGAAACCTTTTGAAGCGATCTTCCCCCACTTCTTTCATTTATAAACCGTTTGCCACAAACCGTTGATTAAAACGTAAATATTGGGTTACACGCTCAAGTGCTAATATTTTAAAGGAGAACAATTTAAATGTGGTTGGAGTCAATTTCCAATTCACGTAGCCTATTTGGGGTTCATTCCCTTAAATCAGGAGTGACGAAGCAAGAAAAGATCAATTTGTCGCTGTTTTGCCTTAGCACTCAATGGTTTTTCATGATGTACCTTGTGCATCTGTAACAATAATCTATTTCTTAATTAATGCTTTAGAATGCAGAAATATAAGGACGTAGCTAAAGCACGTGTATACACACACATAAATATCATCTGATCGTGTACCCAGACTAAAAAAAGGAAGGAGAGAGTAGTCATAGAGAAAACTGTTCAGGGCTATCTGTTAAGCCTTGCAGCTTGTTAGAATGCAGAATCTCAGCCCTACCCCAGGCCCCAACCAAATCAAAATTTGCATTTTAACAAGATCCCCAGGAGATTTCACACGTACATCAAGGTTTCCAGAGGCTCTGTCATTTAGATGGCTGATTTGCCTCAACAGTGGACGTTTTATAGCTGTGAAAGCTAACAAGTTTAATGATCAATGTTTTGCAAAAAGTTTAAAACTAGAGCATGAATTATTTGGAAGCCATCTGAACGCAATTTCAGAAATCTTCTTGCAAATTTCTCATTTTCTCCTCCTCCGCCTGAAAATCTTAGGTCTTTGAGCTCTCCACGATTTCCAGGGAGGCTTATCTCCTCCTCCATCACTTTCCTTTAACTCCAAACATCCCTTCGACTCATCCAGCACATTTTTGGGTAGGAGGCACAGTGCTAGAGTCTGACATTTAAAATTCAATTGCTGCAGTGAACCATGGGACTTCTACAACAATAATAAAGACATTTTAAAAATCATATCTTGATCGTTGTATCAATATTTTAACTGCTACAAGAGTAGAGATTCTCATAAGAGAGGTGACACCATCGTTGCAAAGGCCCAGGCAACAGAGGTGGCCTTCACGGTGCCTGTCCACTAAAGTCAGCAAAGTCTAAACTCTTCACAGATTTTTCTGGGTGTCGATAAATATATGTCAATTAAAAAAACTTAACATGGCTCCAAATATTGTCAATGAAGACAAAAGACTAGGCCTAAATTGGAAAAACATTCATAACACATTTCTAAGGGCTCATTCTCTTAATTGACAAAGGGTTTAGTTGGAAAAGGACATCTCCAATGGGAAAAATGGGCCAAGGGTACGAATAGGCGATTCATGCACAGAAGTAAAAGCCACAGTGAGCAAATAAATGAAATGGCACCCAATCTCATTCAAATGAATGACAAAATGATTTTTATCTATTACATTACCATATATTAAAAAATTGATAATATCAATTGTTTATAAAATTAGTCACTCTCGTCCACTGTGGATAAGAATGTAATGGTTCAACAGTTTTGAAGGGCAATTTGGTAACATCTGTCAAAACCGTGAATGCACATACCCTTCAACCCAGCAATTCCATGCTAGGAATTTAATCCAGGAAAATACTTGCAGAAATACCTTAAACTAGATGGATAGAAAATGCAGTGCAATGCTATTTGTAAACCGACAGCTGGAAGCAACCTCAAAAAGCATCATGGGGTGATGGGCAACCCCTCCCACTCCTGCCCTGTGGCAGTGCAACCCAGCAAGCAAAGTTTATCTCAGCCATACAAAGAGTCAACCAGCCCAGCATGTGCTTGATACAGAACAGTCTCTGAGATGGACTAGTTAGTCCAAGACACAGAGAAGAGAAGAGGGGTTCAGAGCAGTGTCCTTGATCTCTTTAGATTAAATAAAAAATACATGTATATATATGTAGTAGAACCTCCACAGTGGACTACTTCCTTAGATTGGTCTAATATTAATAGATCAGACATGCACCACATGTACCTATCAGTGTAGGAGGGCTAGTTCCTTACGTTGACCACTTCTGTATGTCGACAAGTTTGTTACAGTCCCTTGGGTGGTCAGCTTACAGATGTTCTACTCTCTGTGTGTGTATGATTCATATTTGTTTCTTGCAAACACAAGAACCAGCTAGTAGTGATTACCTTTGGGGAGAGACACAGGGCAGTTAGCAGTAAGGGTGGCAAGTGGAAGAAAGCCTTTTAATTGGTATCATGTATTTATCTCTTACCTTTTGAATTTTCTGAAAATGTTGCGTAAGTGTATATAATGTTGGGTAAACAACACCTTGGCATTGAGGTATTAATAAGCTATTTTGTTTTATTTAGTCCCAGGTGTGCTAACATTCAGGGAAACTCTTTGGAGTAAAATCATCCTCTGTAATCTCATCTTCACAATCATTTCTCTGCAGGGAAGGGAAATTTTCAAGCACAAAGTAGGCTAGACTTTCCAAAGAATTGTTTTGTCACCTGGTGCAATGGCAATAGCATTTGGGGGGTATCTTGAAAACCTTTAAGAATCTGGTGAAAGTATGACCAGAAAAAAACTCAGCCACATATATAATTCTGGGTCTAATTTGAGGAGTTTTGCAGAATCTCTGAGATATACTCATGGATTTTGTGGGCTCAATGCCCCAAGGGTAAGGATTAGCTGTCCTAGAGAATAGTGAGGTCAGAATGACCCCAACTTTATAATTTCATACACAGCTCTTTGCCTGGAGTAGTTGGGCTTCAGAGCTTCCTGACCTTCCCACACCAGCCCAGCTGAGTCAGGGCGTGGGCAATGCCATAGCACTCCATGCTACGCTTGTCTCTATACGGTATATATCACACTGTGCTATAACTGTTTGCTTGTCTGATTCATCATCTAGATGGTTAGCTCCTGTAGGGCAAGTCATTTATTTTATAAATCTTTATTTTTTTCAACAACTGGAAACATTAAAAATGATCAAATGAAGGCAGGCATGGTGTCTCACTCACAGATTCTAGCACTCTGGGAGGCCGAGGTGGGTGGATTGCCTGAGCTCCAGAGTTCAAGACCAGCTTGAGTAAGAGCAAGATCCCATCTCTAAAAATAGTCAGGCGTTGTGGCAGGTGCCTATAGTCTGAGCTACTGAGGCAAGATGATCACTTGAGCCCAAGCATGTAAGAGTGCTGTGAGCCGTGACGTCACAACACTCTACTGAGGGCTGTTGGGGTCCAGCCCCAAATGATGCCGTGAGTTCCCTCCCAGTGGTGGTCAGAGACGGTGGGATGAGGGAAAAATGAAAAATGAAGACACAAAGAGAAGGTTTTTAAAGAACAGCGGGTGCATTTTGCACCAGATTTTGGGTTTCTCTTATCCACTTCTCTCCTGTCTCTGGTTCCCTCTTGCCCGTCATCTGCAATCATTTTCTTAATTCAATTCCTACCCTACTTATAGCAAATAATTGAATATTGATTTTAAACTTATTAAATTATTATTTCTAACAATGCAAGAGCATCAAGATACGACTCTTAACTAAAGTACTCGTGTGTGCATCTGCAGAGGGCGACAAAGAGAGACTCCATCTTAAACAAAAAACATCAAGTGAATGAATGCTCAGTGTAAATCCCCAAACCTTCCCGAATAATCACATACAAAGTTGATATAATCCATTCTACGCTGCACAACACTTTTTGTTGTTCTGCCATATAATCAGTATCATGCCCTCTTTTCAGAACTGTGTAGACATTCCAGGGGAATTACAATTTTATAATCCCAGACCCATGTAGACCTTACATATGATTTTTCTAATTCAGGGTTCTGACTCTTCCCTTCACTCCATTGGCCATCTGGTGAATCCCCTAATCATAGGATGGATTTAGCCTGTGTATATAAATGGTTGGCTCAAATCAAACCATCTACTCTTTGGGAAAAAAAGAGTGAGTCATCTGGTCACTAACACTCCCAGAAGGTTAGCACCCTTCTTTCCCAAGTTACTTGTACCAAGTTTCATTTTAAAACTAACATGAAGGATAAATACCATTTGGACATTCATTAATCCTGTCACTAACGTTCTTCCTTTGACCATCAGTTGGAGGTTAGTGAAGCATAATAAGACTAAGAAAATAATGGTGTCATATCCCATACTCAAGGGACATAAAATGTTGCATTCTGAACTTTAATCCTCCTCTGTGTCCTAGCCAGAAAGATAAGATAGAAAGGGTGTTTTGTCATCAGAGATCTGAGTGAGAGTTCTAGGCCAACATCTATGAAGCCACAACTAGGTTACTTGTTCTCTCAGTGTATTAGTCAGAAAAGAACAGGCTATGCTTCAGTAACAAATAAACCTCAAAATATTGGTAATTAGATAAAATACAGTTTTATTTTACTCACACCAAGTCCTTTGTGAATTGGGTGATTCACGAGGGGAGTTGTCCTCCAGGCGATGACTCAGCAATCCAGGTTGCTTTCTTTGGTGACAAGGACAGGTGACACCACAGGGAGACAGTGTGGAGCACTTACACCACTCTGCCATTTCAGTCTAGAAGTGACACATTCCATTTCATTTACCACTGGCCAGAACTAGTGATGTGGTCTCAAGCTGACTATGAGGGCATTGGGGTGTGTGGTCTTTCTGTGTGCCAAAGAAGAGGAGAACAAAATGGGACTTGCACAACACACAAAATCATCTTTGTCACATTCAATGTCCTTTGTTTGTAAAATGAAGATACTAGCCGTATAGTGCTAAAAGGGCATAAAGCACAGCAGACATTCAAGAAATGATGTTTAGTTATTTTCACTGAAGCCAATTAACTCCCCATTTGTTTAGGCATTAGAGAGCTTCTTAATTTGTGGAGATACTAGCTCTTCAAGGAGTGCAGCAATGCGGTGGGGAGACCTACTGTGCCCAACAGGACATTTATTTATCACAAAGAGATGCCTTGGCTGTGAATATGGCACTCAGGGTGTCAAACAACTCAGCAGGGCCTGGTTACCACTCCTAGGCAGTCACATTCCAAAGTGATGCCTGGATGTAGGGTTGTATTATAATGTTTCCCTAGACTTACATCAGCAGACAAAGAAAAACAGGAAATTCCAACAGCACTCTGCATGAAAAATAAGCTCAACTTGACTTTTTTGATTGTGATGATATAAAAGTGTCTATCTTTAAAAAAAAAAAACAATATATTCCTCCAATTGGTTTTGCTATCATTGTATAAACACTACATGATAAAGTTGTTCTTAGTTTGGTTAATATGCTCAATGCACGTATAATGTTAAGAGTCAGATGATATGTTATTAAATGTGATAGAATTAATCTTCAATTCCTGGGGTAAAGGGAGGAAGACAAAAATTAAGAATGTTACATGGCAACCCTGGGCGTAAGGTAATAAAACTATATCACATTCATGTTTCCTGGTACCCTGGCTGCACTCTCCCTGTCGTTTTATGTACCATGCCTATAAATATGGAGGTATGACAATTCATTTAGCAAAATCATCCTAGAAAAAGCACCATATACCTCAATGCTGAATATCACTATAGTCACATGCAAAGCACTCCCCTGGGGAAAGAAGCTATGCACTGATTAGTGTTACAGTCCATCCTTTAAAGCAATTTGGAACTCTTTTTCTGGAGTGGCCATCAGAAGTGTCATCATTTTACCCTTGATGTCATGAATGTCATCAAAATGTCTTCCTTTCAATATTTACTTTATCTTTGGGTAAAATAAATAGTCATCAGGGGGCCAGATCAGGTGAGTAGGCAGGTTGGTCAATACAGCTATTTGTTTACTGGCTAAAAAACGCCCTCACAGAAAGTACTGTGTGAGCTGGTGCATTGTTGTGATGCAAGAGACATGAGTTGTTGGCCAAGCTTTTCCGTTAAGATTTTCCTGTTTCTTTATTGATATTTACTCTGTCTGCTATGCTTCTCATAGTCAACTGATGATTGTGACACAATTCGATAAATTTTTGTAATTTTTTCCATCAATTCTTCTCATTTACTGGCTTTCCTGGCCTCTCTTGATCAGTGGTGCTTTCTCTTCCCTCAGAAAAACATTTAATCTATTTGTACACTGCTGTTTTCTTCATGGCATTAGCCCCATAAACTTGGACTAACATGTCCCTGATTTCACTTCTACTCTTGCCAGGTCTAACAAGAAACTTACCAATGTTTGTTTCTTGCTCTAATTGAAGCTCTGACATTCTACAATCACATACAAAAACATGCAGCGACAATAATGAACATCACTTAGCAAGACACCACCACACATCAACACAAACACAGCTGTGAGACTCTGATATACCAAGGTTATGAAACCTTAATGAGTTGTTTGTACAGTGCTGCCAATGTAAACGCACAGTCACAAGTTCTCAAACTTAATTGTCAGAGCTTATGTAGTGCTTACTCACTCCACCGTCCAATCACATTTACCTAGTTGAACTATCAAGAGGCAGCCATGTATTACCTTCTAGAATCTGATACTCTCGTCTTATTATCTACCACTGCCTGTTGTACATTTCTTTCAGTGATTCCAAAGAAGACACACTGGAATACAAAACTCTTTTAGGTTAAAATTAACATCTTCCCTTTAGGAGTCTCATTAATAACAAAAATATGCCTTTTTAAGAATTCTATATTTTCAATTGTAACCTACTACTAGGAATAATTTGTAATAAAAAAATAGAAAATTTGCCTTGTGTCTTTCTCAAAATACTTTATCTAGGGCAGTGCCTGTGGCTCAAAGGGGTAGGGCACTGGCCCCATATGCTGGAGGTGGTGGGGTCAAACCCAGCCCCTGCCCCCCCCCCAAAAATACTTTATCTAAGTTAGACCATTTATTTCAATAATTTTTTCCAAATTAAAAAACAGTTACAACACAATAACCAAAAACACATATGCAGATTATATAGACCCTTACCTAACTTGAGGAGGGATAGGACATTTCTAATGTTCTTTAAGTCATTTGATCTTCAAAACAGAGGACCAGGAGAACAGAAGGGTTTGTTCCGACAGGAAAGCTGTTTAGCACATGGGCCGCACGACCTTCTATTTGCCTAGTTTGGGCCTCAGCATAGCAGAGTGACTGCAAAGCCATTTTGTGGTAGGTACATTTGTAAACTACTTTTTAAGGAATAATTATCATCTCTCTGTCTTACAGAACTCTCCAGAAAATTACTTAGCAGCTCTAAAATTTATTGTGTCACCTAACTCCAAGGAAGACCTGCTGTTCTGTCTAACATGTGGTAAAATCGGGATCTCCTGGTCTGATCCTCAGTTCCTCAGTGCTGTGTTACACTCGTGACATGCAGGCAGTGAATTAAATCCATTTTGACATCTTACACAGACCTCTAACATGTTGCCCATGTAAAATGATGTAAGGTAATAAAAATGATAATATTTAAAACTCTGATGATGGAAAGATCCAAATAAATAGTACCTAATAATACTTTCAAATGCTGTTTATAAAAGAACAATCCGTCTGTCCCATCTAAAGATGCATCCTTCTCAGAATAATAATAATCATATATAATAATAGCTACTGATATATACTAAATACTTATGCACGCATTGTTACCAGGATGTTCCCTGTCTCAATAGCCCTATAAGGCAGGTGTTATTAATATTCCCATTCTATAGGTGAGAAAACCGAGGGCCAGAGAGGTGAAGTAACTGGGCTGGGGTCACACACCTAGTAAGGGGCAGAGGCTCATTTAACAATCTTGCTATCTATACCTCCTTTGAAAGGAAGCTGGAATTTCCAATGCACCTTTTTAAGTTTTCCACTGGACCTCTGACATATGTAGCCGAATAAGAAGTGCAGAGCACAGAAACGGTAGGCTGAGCTTGCTGGTAAATGAGCAAATAACTCAGCTTCTCTGAACCCCTGTTTCTTTATCTCTAAAATGGGGATAATGATAGCATCCTTATTACAAAAATGGTTGTGAGGCATCAACATTGTTTCACACTGTATTGCGACCCTGCTTCCGCCCACCAAACCAAATGTACAGGTTGGAGTCCTAACCCCAGGCACCTCAGAATGTGACTGTACACACCGCCCACGGGGCCACACCCTGAGACACAAGTGGGTCCGTATCAGCCTCATGACGCCCAACTCATCTTAGTCCTGCACACCCACTGCACAAGTGAGTCAGCGCTGCTGCACCAGCCAGCTGGCCTCCCTCGCTCCGTGATGCCGCTGGAGAAAGTCGTTCCAAGTGACTAACCGTCAGCCTTACTTCCAAAGTGCCAAGCCCAGTTGTCTCAAGAAAGGTGCTAAGCAGTCTAAGAATCTGGGCTTAAGCCCTAAATGGGCCAAACCACTTCCCACAGAGAAGCCTCCAGCTCAGCTCCGACCAGTCTATCCCCTGGGTGGGAAGGGGAGAGAGACAGAGGCAGATATAGCAAGTGTGGTGCTGCACCCCCTCTGGGAAAACTCAAGAGACAGGTGCTGAGGGGGCTCCAGCCCTTTCCTGCCCAAGATCACCACCACCAAGTCATACTCAAGACCCCGTCTGTGTCCCTGCAGTGGGAACACAGCGGAGGGGCCCACATGTTCTACACTGCTGTGCCCAGGGTATCCATCCAGGCCAACAAATCATGGTAACATCTCTGTTAAGTTGATTGAATTCCATCGGTCCATGGAGTTATCTATTGTACTGTGCAAAAAATTCTGCCAAAAGTCTTTACTTTAAAAAAGTCAATTATTACTCTATGTTACTTTACATGTTCAGCCAAAATGTAAAAGTAAAATGTAGTAAGAATTAAGTAGGTTTATTTTCAATATAGAAAATGTTAAAGGCCCTTTCCACTTGGAGAAACTCTAACAGTCAAAAGAAAACAATTTGACAGGCTGGCCACCGTTAAGCCTTCCCAGATCAGACGGGTCCAGCCAGCTTGTATTTATTCCAGCCTCATTCAAGACTCCCAGGCCTGCACAGTAAGGGGTTTGCAAATGGCACATCTCTTATGCCATGCTGTAAGCAGTGCCTTCCTGGGCTGGCTTTGCCTGCTACCAATGAAACTGTCATACCGTGGAAGATCCTCCAAGTGACTGCTGTTTGCCTAAGAGATGCAAAGAGATCAGCTTTTACATAGGACAACGGCGTCCTTAACTGAGTCACCATACTTAGTGCATGACACAGGTGGACCTTCTCAACTGAAGTTATATTTAGTCCTACTTTTTAAAAGGTTGCTTCTACCACAGTGATTTTCAACCAGTGTGATGTGACAGAATCATAGGTATGCCACGGAAAATTTTAAAAGATCATTTATTACATTATTTTCAAAAAAAGTTCTAAGCACAGTTAAATATATTCCTTTTTTTTTTTTTGATCAACATAATTTAAGTGTGTCGTGGAAGTTTAACTACAGGTTCAAGTGTGCTGTGAGATAAAAAAGGGTGAAAACCATTGTTCTAGGAAAATGCGATCTCTTATTTCAAATACCAGCATTTCTCGCACCTTATCTGAAGAAACCTCTTGAATCCCTCTGCCTTCCTGCCTCCTGCACGGCTCTAATAATCAGAAAGCACAAAGATGGAAAATGAATTCAGGCAGCGGGAGTCGTAACCCTCTCCCAAGTTTCCTGTCCTCTGCAGCCCTCTGGAAGGCTTTTTGAAGTCAGAACGCGCTCCATAGGAGGTGAGGGCTGACTTTGGCTGCCAGGGAGCAGAAATGTTCAGCTACTTAACACTGGGCCACATGTGGCAGCTACAAAAACATCAGCAGGATGTGAAATCTACATACTTCAGCGATATTCCCCCTGCCCTCAAATCTTTTCAAACCTAGGGAACTAAGGGAGTAGGGGAACCTGGGGGAAGGGGTGGGGAGAAAAGTCTTGTGGCTTTAACTGACGATGTGCACTATACACATAGTGAATTTTGGAACCACGTCCTGCTGTTTTTATTCCATGTGCTTCTATGAGTCTGCAACCTTGGACAGCTAGAGTGTCGTATTTAACACAAGGCCTAATAACACAGGGGATCTGGAAAGCTGACCAGCGGAATGTTAGGTGCCTTACGTTAATTGTAAGTCAGAAATATATGTCAGCTTACCTCCCCAAGGTGTCTTTCTGAGGCTAAGCCCTGCTCTTGTTTCAGTTACTCCAGGGTATAGCTTCCATTATCCTGGAGACAAAGGGCTGTGCACATTTGCCAAAAATGATTTGGGGCCAGCTTTTGGGCTCCTCTTTGGTAATCTACAGATAGATTGTAGTCTTCCCATTTCATGCGAGGCATTCACTGCAAAATGACAGCACCCACTTTGCAAGATCGGTAGCAAGAAATGTTAGGTTTATACTTCCATCTCAATGCCGACATGAGTTGAACCCCACAGATGACCTGTATGATGTGTTTTTCCTTCGAGATGTCGTGACTGTAGCCAGTGATTTTGTGATCCTGAAATGTGGAGGGAGAAAACAGTACAACACAGCTGGGCCAACAGAAACACTGACATCAGACAGACCTGGGGCCAAGTTCTAGCTGGTTCTTTCATTCATGAATCATAAACTTGAGTGGTAACTCATTTTGTCTGAACCTTAGTTTCCTCATCTGGAAAAATGTGAATAAGAGGGATAATCTGCTACCTCTGGGAATTAAATGAGATACTGCATGCTATACATGTAAATATATACGTTAGCACAGAATAAATGCTCGATAAAGAGCTCTCATTATTAAAATGTGAATCAACTTGCTTTGCCCACAGACAGTCCCTTGACAGCCCATTTTCCTGGAATTCTATCTGTTAATAGGTGCACAATTCACAGTGTTTACTGATTACAGTTAAGCAACGAAGACATTTAGTCCCACTGTTCACTTTTATTTGACAGGGGTTAAAACCAAAAATGATTGTCACGAGGCTACTGTTTATTCAAAGCAAACCAGTATGTGTCTGAGTCTCCACTCCTGAGTCTGGTCTTTGGGGCCACTGTGTCCTCTCCACAGGTGAGCATTTATTAAGTTGAAAATTAATTGGAGGATGAACCATATAAATTTAGTCTCCTTTCTTTTCTAGAGACTCCCAAAAGTTGTTGCACAGAAATACAAAAAGCGTACAAATGCACAAGGAAAAAGAAAGCCCATAAAGATAACCCTGGATAAATGGATCAAAATTATGTCAAAAGAAATCAAAACCATTTTAGAAGACAAAATGTGAGAAGAGAATTGACAAAGTGACTTTAAAGAGAGATGTTAGAATCTAAATTCTGCAGAAGAAAGTAATGAGAATAAGGCCTGTGACACCTAAAGGATCAGAAACTGGAGGATCCTGGTATCAGGTAAGGAAAGGCAGGTGATGAGGCAGAAAATTGATTATCATCTCATACATAGAACTAGAGAGAGGCTGAAAGCCCATGTGCACACTCAGCCTCCCCCATCTCCCCCCATTCCTATGCATCCACATAACTGTCTGGATGTAAGAGACAAAATTGGAGGCTCCAGATTTAGGGACATCATGGATAGAGAAAGGATGGAGCAATGAATAGGGCTTACAAAAGAAGAACATGAATGGTGAGCTCTCTGAACCCCTCTCTCCTCCCTGCTGCCAGAACACCAGCAGGGATGTCTCTCAAATAGGAGATTGGAAATTTCATTTCTTGAGACCCAAACCTAAAGAAAGAGAGCCTTCCAGATTCAGAAGTTATCACCTGATCATATGGCAGTGAAATTCGCCCACCAAATTCTGCAAATGAACACAGAGCTTCTAAGCAGCTTTTTAGTAGTACTTTTATCTTAACTACTATAACTAGTGACCTCAAGACATTTGAGGAGACTCTCCAACATCAGAGAAAGGCTAAAGAAACAGAAGAGTGGGATCTGGAGGAGGCTGAAACCATGCAGAACACAAAAGACAATAGTGTTTAAAGTCATAGCATTAGATAAGAGAATACAGCATATCTATGAAACAAGAACAGGCTGTTACAGAACAGGAACAATCAAGGTATAAGATGGAGCTTTGGAAAAATGTGATACTGGCAGCACAGATATTTTCAGATGAAAATATATTACTTCCACGTATATTTCTTTAGAGAGCTATGGAAGGATGTGCTCCATGAAATTAAGAAAGAGAAAGAAATAAAACTAAGAAAATGGGGAGTCCAACACAGGAAAACACACAATTAAGTTTCAGGTAGCAAAGCAAAAAAGCAAGGAATCCAAACTAGAGAGAGAGAAAAATAAGTTTACTAGAGAGAGTTCTTCAGAAAAGAAAAACCAAATAACCAAAAGAAAATTGATTATCATCTCATACATAGAACTATTTATAAAAATATTAAAAGCCTATCAAAGATTTGATGGAGCACATGGAACCAGTCAAACATAAAAATGAAGCCATTATTAGCTTTTAAAAAAATCTGTAAGAATTATTAGGGAACTACATTATTTTTCCCAGTAATAAATTAAATTTACAGGCATAATGATCTTAATATCAAGTCCACATTTAACCAAAAATTTTATTGGAAGGATAAAAATAGGAGCAACAAGGATGGCAAAGTAATAAAGTTCTGAACTCCTATGTTAGGAAAGGAAGTCAATAAAATATATACATAATTTACAAAAAAAATACCAGAGGACAGAAGAAACAACTAGAAATTATTTAAGGGTTGCCTCTGAGAAGTAGATGGGGGTGAAGAAGGGTGGGCAAAAACCTTCCTTTTTTTTTATGAGCCTTTTAGTGCTGTCTCATTGTCAACCATTTCATCAGTTATCTTGGAGAAAGTAGGAGCAAATAAGAAATGGATTAGCTGAAACACCATAATAAAGCAAAACCAAACAGGTGCAGAAATAGCTATTACAGAAATGAATACTGTCTATCCCACCCTGGTTTTCCACTTTTTTTTTTTTTTTTTGCAGTTTTTGGCCAGGGCTGGGTTTGAACCTACCACCTCTGGCATATGGCACCAGGGCCCTACTCCTTTGAGCCACAGGCACTGCCCGGTTTTCCACTTCTTAAAGGAGTAGAGGAAGAGCACACTCAAAGGAGACACATACCAAAGAAACCCAGGGTGGGAGAGAGAGGCCAGTTCTTAAGATCATTGAGGAACAGTGGACTCTGTTTGCAGGGCAGGGACGAGGTGAGACAGGAGAGGTGCTTAGAATGCAGGGAAACTTTAATTCTCAGAGTCCTCCGAGACCTGTGTGATCTTACACACCCCAAAGCCTCCCTCCTGACCCAGTCCCAGCCATTTAGATCCCACTCCTCACCTACCTACCTGTCCTTGTAGCTGTTGTGTGTGCAGCCAAGAATTGCTTCCCAAACAGAAGTGTGCCTGGGAAGAGCTCCCTGTGTGAGGGCTAAAGCAGAGGAGAAGTGAGAAGAATGTAAAGAACTTCACTCTTCAAAAAAAGGGAAGGAAAAGAAAATCACAAGGCTGCTCTAGTCTTACACAGGAAGAAGCCCCACACTGGGGCAAAGGACCTCTACCATAAACCAAGGGGGAAAGGGGCATTTTACATCAGTTAAAAGTAAGGTACAATCCACCAAGAAAATACAAAAGAAACAAAACTTTAGTCCATGAGAAAAAAAAAAAAAGCACCAATATATATATAAACAAATAATTGAAAATACATGAGGGTGTTTGAAAACTCCAAGGTCTCAGAGACTGACAAGGAAGGCAAATGGAAAATGAGAACACAGTGGTTTGATAAACACGATTAACAAGCTTTATTTAATAAGCCAACTTAAGATACTTTTCCCAGGGCTCAGCGCCTGTAGCTCAGCGGCTGGGGTGCCAGCCACATACACCAGATCTGGTGGGTTCGAATCCAGCCCAGGCCTGCCAAACAATAATGACAACTACAACCAAAAAATAGCTGGGCATTGTGGTGGGTGCCTGTAGTCCCAGCTACTTGGGAGGCTGAGGCAAGAGTTTGAGGTTGCTGTGAGCTGTGATGCCACAGCACTCTGCTGAGGTCGACATAGTGAGACTCTGTCTGAAAAAAAAAAAAGAAAGAAAGAAAAGAAAAATACACTTGTAATCTTGGGTTGATGAAAGACTTCTAATACCTCAATCTATAAAAAGAAATTTGATAATATTAAAATAAAACAAAGTAAAAATATAAGCAATAGGCTGAGGCAAAATATTTGGTAAAATATAACATAGAATTGGTAGCTATAATCAGTAATTTTTTTTATAATTTGATAAGAAAACACTGCAGGAAAATGAGCAAAGGATATGAACAGATCCATTTTCAGAAGAAATAGAATAATAGTAAATATGGGAAACCACATTCATACTCAGCAGTAAGGAAATGCAAATTATAAGGAAAAAGCAAGGTAATTCTCCAGGCACACTGTATTAGTTTAAGAGCTTAGAGCAGTGTTTATCCACCTTTTTTATCTCACACTTGAACCTATAGTTAAACTTCTACGGCACACTTAAATTACGTTGATCAAAAAAAAGAGTAAGAAACAAAAAAGGATAGACTCACTGTGCTTTGAACTTCTTTCAGACATAATTTTATTAATAATCTTTAAAAATTTTCGAGGGCCACCTAAGATCCTGTCATGGTGGACCAGTGTGTCACGGCGCACTGGAGCCTTAGAGTCTGGTGTGCCAACCCCCCTCGGTTTGAAGCCTGGATCTGCTGATTACTCATTATGTGGCCTTGGGCAAGTTCAACTGTCTGTGCCTCAGTTTGCCAATATGGAAAAGAGGGATAACAATAAATCTTAACTCTTTATATCGTAAAGATAGAAGGAATTATATGTGTAAAGTGTTTTGAATAAGGCCTGGCTTAGAGTAATCACACAATTAATGATAATCCAGTATTCTGTCGTGACATGTGCCCAGGAAGGCACACACACATACCTCAGACCCCCCACACTCATCACACGCAGATGGTCACTGTAGCAAAACTATAGACGACTTCAAATGGCACCAATGGGAAATAGATAAATTTCGTACCTCCAAAATAAGGAATAACAATTAGCTATTACAAACAATGATCTTGGGCACTAATATAGGAAGATATCTATGATAAATTAAGTTGGAAAAAAAAAGCAAAAAAGCAGGTCGCAGACTTCTATGGAATAATCAAATTATGTTTTTAAAATATGCTATATGTAATATATGCCTACAATATACCCACATGTGAACATGTATAAAATGCAAAAATAATGTCATGAAAGGACTCCTTCAAATTGTTAGCAAAGGTGACCACCACACAGAGAAGTAGGATTGGGAGACAGCATCAGAAGAGGAGTTTGTCTACCAGGGGTGGTGGGTTCAAACCTGGCCCCGGCCAAAAACTGCACAAAAAAAAAAAGAGGAGTTTGTCCAACAAACTACATTTTTCTTTTCTCTCTTTTAAAGCAGCATGAATTATTCTAAAAATTATAGAAAATAAAATAGGAAAAAATCATAATCAGAATACATTCTCAAAAAATGATACAGGGACAATAATAAACAAAAGAAAATTATAAAATCAATTTATCCTACACATTTTTTTCTTTTTTTTTTTCAAAAAACAGTAGAATGATTGGCAAAGGAATTAGTCTAATCACATTTCAAAGGACGTCGGTTTAGCTATGGGGTTTTTGAATACTTGAACATGAGCTAACTAATGTGAAAGTCGTACATCTTTCAAGGACAAAAATTGTAGAAATAAATAGTGTCCATTAATTGTTTCCATTGTACATAATATTTTGTAAGTTTTACATCACCAGGAATGTAATGTTTGCAAATTCAAACCGTGGACCTTCAATATTACTTGGGTGACATAAACAAATTAAAAGAAGGCCAATCTAAGCCAGTTGTGTTTATCAACTTGATCCCCTCTGAAAACGAGAAATGAAGTCAAATACCCTTTAATACTATTTATTAGTGGAGTAATATAATACATTTTGACAAGTTGAACAGTTGTAACAGGCGGCCGTTAAAGTCTCTACAGGGCCTGTTTAGAATAAAAACAGGAGTGAGAGACAGCTCTATAACTGGGTTTTAAGAACAGCTCAGCCATCAACTATACCCTAACCAAGTACTTTCATGCAGTTAATTTACAGAGTGAATCCCTGAGGGTCTCTAGCCTCTACCACTGCAGCTCATTAGAGCCCAATATCCAACTTTCCTCATTGTAGACTGAAAGCATTTATGCTTAAAACGTAATTAAACTTAAAACAAACAAGATCTTTATTCCCTGACAGCCTCGCTATTTTTAAATTGACAAAGGCATGAACTTATATAGGATTATTTAGAAAGCACTATACATTTCAGCCACTTATGGCAAGACATTTGCCCAACCGTTCATCCTGCCTGCAATTAGAAATCTAAATACTTGGGTAACGGCTTTCTACTGGGAATTAAACTTGCAGATCTCTTACAAACGAGTAATGTGGTAAGACTCGCTGTCCAATGAGGTGTCTTATTGAAATATCCCAGGCCGTTTCACTTGTCACAGCTGTCGTTTCAGCCTCCTGCACTCACAGTGTATAGCTTTCATTACGAAAATAGAAATTTGTGTCCTAAGTGCTGTTACATTACTAATGCTAAATATTTAATTCCCTGGGGTTCCAATTATGGTTGAGCACTGGCAACACTGATTCTACTTTTTAATAACAACTGTAAAAGCAATTTGAGCATTTTTCAATTAATTAAATACATAGTGAACGAGTAACCTCTTGTCATTTTGCCCTCCAGGACCTGAGCTAATTGGTGTAGAATAAAATGTTTTGAAAATTAACTGATATTCTGGTCTGCACACTGTTACGCCGTTAAATTGCAGTTTGCAAAATGAAGTTTGTCTTCTATTATAGTCTGCAGATGTGAGAAAGTACCTGGGTTTTATGCGTTTTACCGTGTGCCTCTAATTAGAGCCAAGTTGAAAGTCAAGGGTGGTTCTCTAAACACCAGTCAGTATCAATAATACTTTACATCGTTCACAGATCAGTGCCACAAATCTCAAAATAGGAACAGTTTCCCGGGTTTTGTTGTGTGTTTTCACAATTTACCTTCAACATTTTGAAAGTTCACTCTCAAGAATTCCTATCCTGAAGTATATTTGGATAGAAAAGTTCAAAAATAAATTTTTACACTTTTTATCCAGAAAAGAAATCTACAAATCCGATGTCTTGGAAAGACCTGCCTTCCATTTTAAACGCTTTGTTTCAGTCTCTCGTTTCACCATAGAACAATGCTATAAATAAGCTCTAAATTGGTGTTTCAGTTGAAAAGGACGAATCATAAAAGCAGATGCCATTTTACTCACATTTTAAGGCGAACCCTGTTCTGAAGTACAATGAAATCTGATTAAGGAGACCATCTCCTTGTAGAAAAACGTCTCCGACAGGTGTTCTTCTAGCTCGGAGTCTTGATTGGCCATAATCTAAAATCCATGCTCAGCAAGCGAATGCCTTTCCGGCAGCTGTCTGTCTAACAGGAATGATCCCCTAAACAGTTTTCGCTGAATTAGAAATCTCAGCAGAAGCGTTATGGCTCACGGAGGAAGACACAGAATGTGAAATTAATCACTCTGGGAGAGAGAGGGAAAAAAAAAATAGTCGGGAAGATTTAATCATTTCCCTACCAATCTTTAGGGTTTAAAACTTTAATATTTCTAAGATTTTAGTAGCATCTTTGAGAAATGAATTTTAATTACAGGATTAACTTGATAGCACCAGTCAGTTAATATAAATCGAGCAGCCTAATTTTTTTTTTTTTTATTAAACTAAACTGGATAATGAGAACATTTTAGATTTCTGAGGTCCCGCTGACTTCTCTGGAAGCAATCTAGTCTACCAGAAAATACGTACACCCACATATGAATTAAAGAAATAAATTCGTTTAAGGTTTATTTAAATGTTAATCTATATATAATGTAACATCTTAATAGGCTTTATAGAACATTAGCTTAATTAATATATTGTCATTAGTAATTCTTAAAACAATAAGCCATGTATTTAGTAAGTGACATATTAAACCTGGTTACACAAATTATTTTTGCCAAAGACCATTTATTTATTTCCAGCCCAAAGAACAGCTATATTTTAAAAATCTAAAAGTAAAAATAAAGGAAACTTGTGCTTTGGGTACAAGTAGTAGATATTTTTGTATTAAGAAATGGATCAGAATTTACTTCAAGACATGTATGTACTAGGTTTGAAAAATAATAATTTCATTAACTGGCTAATATATGGACAAACTACAACTAGAAATAATAATACCTCGTCCTATGAAAACATCGGACACTTATCTACGATAACAATTAAACCTACTATATTTGGTACCAAGGTCCCCAAGTACTGCACCAGCTGCAGTTGGTTGTCAATTGGTCAGTGTCCAGCCACCTCTGGCAGGAGCAGGACACCAGCTAGTTGAAGGTGACGAGATGCTGTCCCCGCAAGATCACATGCTCATCAAGCTGCACTCCTTTCTCTGTGTGACCTGACACTCCATGTCCTCAGAGCGGCTGGCAGCACCAATCTGAGTCAGCACCAAGTATGATCTGTTACCAGTATGAGTACTTAAGACCAGTGGGAAAATATGAGTGACCTTGGAAGTAGACAAGCTGAGTTCCAGCCTGAGAAGGCCAACAGTGGTGTGAGCTTGGATGAGTCACTGGACACCTCTGCACCTCTGGTCTCCTGGCTCTGACGTGGGGGACGGATTCTTGTATTTTTCTGACAATGCAAAGAGAAAAGATGAAGAAGACGCAGGAGGAGTTAAAACAGCATGGAATGTAAGACACCAAGGCTTCCAGTCTCACGCTCGCCTGCCAGTGCCCTTCACAAAGAATTTACATTGTTACTATGCAGACTATCTAAGGTAAAAAATGCACGTAACACATCCATTAGAAAGCACCAGAACAAAAAGAAAAAAGTCAGAATCATTATGGGCTCTGTAGTTTTCACTAGAGATGATTATTTTGGAATTAATTAATAAATCACAAGCCAAAAGAACATGCATTTAAAGTTTATAAAATAAAAGGAAAAAGAAGCAATAGAAGGAAAGGGGAAAATTAGCAGAATATCAATATAGGCACCATTTAATAAACTGTTAAATTAAAATGAAGCCTGTTTAATTTTCTCTTCTAAAGCGTGTTCAGATACTTCCCTGAGTTGCTGACTCAAGGCCCAGGGCTCCCCCGTCCTGGCTATAATCATCCCTCTGTGAACTAGAGAGGGATGTTGATGGAAAGACTTAGAGCCCGTCTCCCTCATCTTACCACCAATTGCTAAGAACCCAAATGCAGAGAACCAAGACCAGAGTTGCTTTCGAGTTAGGACATAACTGTGGCATCTGACCTGTTAGTGGGCTCCAGAAGCCATTTCTCAAGCTGGCTGTCCTCAAACAAGCACCCTTACCTGGTCTCCATGTCCACAGAAACATAAAAGCAGCAATTTGAAGGACAGAGGGGAGACGAGAGACAGGGTCAATGAGAAACACAGTTGACAGCAATCAAAGAAAGTAAAATGTTTCAAGAAATGACGAGAAAATAGAAAACAAACAGAACAAACAAAATCCCAATCCTGAGTCCTTTAATGAGGACTGAATTACACAGACCACTTCTTACTGATGACTGTGAATTATAATCAAAGTTAAATGAGACTTGATAATATTGTTTTTGAGATAAAAGGGAGAGGCATAATCCATTTTAGAGAAAGTTCCATCCCAAATAGTCAATGTTAATTCTTAAAACTTGGCTATCTTGAATAACCCAGTTCCTGAGTCTTCCAGATGACAATGGTTTTATAGTAGTTGGATAATTTTATGGTTAACATTCTTGGTATAAATAAATACAGATTAGCTTAAGTGTCTCCACTGAAAATGCATATGTCATAACATATAAATCTAATAGGCCAATAACCAAGCACACAGTAAGTAACTCAAGCATAAAAATATATAACATTACAACTGACGAATACAAACTCATCCTCTTCAAAATGTATAATAAATCTATGCAAAATGAACTTTCAAAATGAGAAATCAAGTGTGAAAAAGTACATGGTGAGAAAGAAGTTCAAAACCGTCAACTCACGGACCCTACAGAGAAGAGGCTGCAGAAAACCGACCTGGCTCATGCGTCTGTGTGATAATCTCGATAATCCATGTGACGTAACAATGATGCACACCATTCTTAATCCAATTTACAACATCAAGAGATAGTAGGTGCTCGATAAACTATTGTTGAACTGAAAAGTGATTTACACGTTGTTTGGATGTCAGGTGAATGAGAGACGTGAGACATCAGGAATGCCACCACCATCTTTTCTTGGGGTATTTGGAGAACTGAAACAGAAGGGAAGTGAAAGAGAAGAATTCCACGTACTCCACACCGCAGAAGACTGGGATGCACACATCGACTTTGACTACAGCTGGGGGCGAAATCTACTGGGTGGATGATGTCTGGTTCTGGTAAGTTTTTCAGAGCAGGAGACTGGCTAATTTACAAGAGATGGCAAGGATGAAGCCATGGTCCCGGCCTCCCAGCTCTCCCAGCACTAGCTTCACTACTCGGTGGTCCCGTCCACTGAGGCTTACAAAGGATGGCCTGATTTGTAGTTTTAGGGGAACAGGTGGAGGTAACCTCCATGGAGCCCCATAGGGACAGACAGTGGTGACCAAAAGGCTCTACGTATTGTTAGCAAGCCTCCTTTACCTCCTTCCCAGGTTCTGGTTAGTCAGGATTTTAGCAACTCCATTGTTTTAGATTTAACTGGCGTGACTATTGGATTGGGGCATTTTATAGACACTGTCCCCCTGGAAGCAAGTGTGCTTGTCTTTTAGATGTACCGGCTTAACTCAGGCATTGCTATACTGTCTGCCACTCTATTAACTCAAAGATGATAGTCACCCTTGTTTATTCCAATAGGCTATGAATCATGGACGGTCTAACCATGGACGTGGGTAACCTCTAAGTCCTCAGCCTTACCCCAGCTCTACTTTCTAGGTCTAAAAATCCACACAGCCCACCAGTACGTGGGCAGAACACTGCTGACGTCACAAAATGCTTTGATGGTGACTCAGTCACCAAATAGATTAATAGTAAGCACCTCACATGTCCACCTCATAAAGACCTGTGTTAAAGATTTTGTGAACACTGATGAAGGACATTCCAGGCCTCTGCAACTCTTTGGCAAGTGGGGGCAGATTATTCATTGTTCACAATATTTTGGGAAATAAAAGATCTGGGGATTTAGAAACTCCAAAGGCAGACCTAGAAAGGCAGCTGAAAGATTGTGCAGAGACAGGGTAGAAGAAGGCGGAGGCACTCTCTCGTCTAGAGGAGGGGTGGGCAAGCTAAATCCAGCCTGTAGCTAGTTTTATAAATGTTATTGAAACACTTTATGAAAGTGTCATCGGACAGTCACATCCACTTGTCTATGGCTGCATTTGCAATGCAATGACAAAGTCGTTGTGACAGAGATTGTCTGGGCCACAGAGCCCCAAATATTCTCAATCTGGGGTTTTATAGAAAAAGTTGGCCAATTCCTATTCTAGAGTGTCTCTCCCTGAGAAACACGGGAATCCCAGCAAAGCTGCTCCAGCCTGGAAAGCTACTCCCCCTACCCCTGACTTTAGCCTCCTCCCCCTGCCCCAGCCCTGAGATACCCCCTTTCCAGTTGTGAAACACCCCATGAAGACTGACCACCACAAAGTTATCAGAGGTGTGGGTTAATTTCTAAGTTCCCTATCCAGCTCCACACTCACTGCTCAGAGACAGGACAGAGGTGCGTAATCTCTCTGCTTGAGAACCCTGCAGCCTGTTTTTGTAACTGTTGTTGGAATACTTTTGTAAATGTGGCATTGGAACACAGCCACACCCGCTTGTCTACGGCTGCCTTGTCTTGCAGTGGGATAACATTAATTGAGCCCCTGGGCCCTGCCTGTGCATTTAACCCCTAGTGCAGCAAGGCCTCAATGAAGGGGATATTAAAGGATGTGTGGCCTTTCACCAAAGAGGAAGAGAAGAGGGAAGTCCAGACGGAAGGACGGGACAGGCACAGGAGGCATGGCACTGGACATGACCGCTAGGGTCTCCCTTGGGAAACCAGCCACTGGGAGAAAGAGTGTGTGGGCGGGAGGGCGGGAAACAAAGTGGACAAGTGGACTTGTCCGGTGGTGAGAGACTCGTGAATGTTGTGGCAAAGGTGAGAAGTGAGAGCTAAGAGGGTGCCGGGGAAGGATTTAAGGAAGGGCACAAATTGGTCAGATGTTATTTTAGGAAGATCACTTTGACAGAAGGGTGGAGGTAGATGGATGTGGGGGATGTCTATGCCCCTCCCAGGCTGCTGCTCCCCCTCCATCATGCCCACTCGGAAAACTAATCATCCTTTCCTATGCACCCCATGCATTCCACCTTTCCTCCTGGCTCTTAAGGCACCTTCTGGACAAGTGCAACTATGGTATAGTTCCCATTCCAAATTGCCACTTTCTGAACCACCTCCTAACACCATACTTCTCCTATCTGTAGTGAAGGACCAACTGCTTGTTGGTTTGTAATTTCTGTCTGCTGTAGAAAGGGATTTTTATAAAATGCAAAATCGTGTACTTGAGTGTCAAGGCAATGTCAATTCGCCATACAAGTCTCCACATGGTTTATCTCATTTTGTGCATTTATCTTGTTGTAGGTCAATAAAAACGTTTGTAGACTCCCAGGTGACAGTCTGGCATGTAAAGGGCTTAAATAGCACCGCTCCATCTTAACAGGTAAAAAGCTGAACAAACTGAAAAGTCAACACTCTTCTTACATCGGTGAGAGTGAGGTCACAGGACAAACTACTAGCCTTGCAATTGGAGAGAGGGGCAGGCAGAGACAGAAAACAACTTAGAGCAGAAATCTCTGTGGGAACCAGGGTTAGGGTAGGAAAACCTGAATTGTAATTGACCAGTTGCCAGACACTCTGAGTGCATGAATCTGACAGTACTCTGGGAGTCTGAAGCAGGTGGATTGCTTGAGTGGGACCCTGTCTCTACTAAAAATAGAAAAACTAACCAAACATGGTGGCTTATGCCTATATAGTCCCAGCTATTCAGGAGTCTGAGGCAGGAGGATCGCTTAAAGCCAAGAGTTTGAGGTTGCTATGAGCTATGATGACACCACAGCACTTTACCCAGGGTGATAGACTGAGACTCAGTCTCAAAAAAAAAAAAAAAGTCTTCCAAATGAACCCAGTCATGGGGGCCTATGATTGATTCTGTACAGTTTACCTTCTACAGTTCCAGGTTATAATATTGGAGAACCACCCCCATACTTCCGGCTGGAGTGGGTTGGGGTAAGGACGGAACCATTTTAAAATGTGCCAGAGCATTCTGTTCCATTGTGTTCTTACCAGATCTGCCTTCAAGAGAAAAGACTGAACCAGAGCCTTAACCTACTGGGGTATTATCAGAGTCAGAGTCCAACTGGCTTGAAGGAAGACAAATACCCAGTGTCAGCCCTTCTAGATTTCCATGGGGGACAACGGAGCATCCCAGCCCAGCCCACTCCAGTCATCCTGGAGCATCTAATACAGGAAACTAAGAAACACATGGGAAACTCACAGTCAGAAGCACAAACTTACTCACAGCCCGAGCTGATCACAGGTCTACAGAAAACCTCTCCCTGACTCCACCTCGCCACCACATTACTAGAGGCCTGTCTATAGCAGCTCCTTGTACCCAGTACGTCATGCCCTCTTTCAGAATAAAATTATAAGGCGTACTAGAGGGGGAAAAACACAGTTTGAAGAGATAAAGCTAGCATCAGAACCAGACTCAGATATGGCAAAAACATTGGAATTATAATACTGGTAATTTAAAAAAACTATGACTGCTTTTGTTTGACAGGTTTTGTCCTCTCTAAAACTCTTATGTTGGAGCCTTAATCCCCAGTGCAACAGTGGTGAGAGTGGGCCTCACTGGAAGTGTTTAGGTCATGAGGGCCCCACCCACACAAGTGGATTAATGCCATTCTAGAAAGTGGAAAACCTCTAGAAAGGGTTTGCAAGAGGGGGTTCTCTCTTTTCTTGCCTTCTGCCTTATGAGAACACAACATTCATCTCTGTTTGCCCTTCTGCCTTTTGCCATGTGAGGACACAGCCAGAAGCCTTCCCCAGATACCAGGGGCTGGAGCCTTGATCTTGGACTTCCCAGTCCCCAGAACTGTAAGTAATAAATTTCTCTTCTTTATAAACTGACTGGTCATTGGTATTCCATTGGAGTAGCACAGATTGAGACAGTGATGAAGACGCTAACACTGCTAATAGACAGAGTAGAGACCCTGCAAGAACATATGGGAAATATGAGCAGAGATATGGAAATACCAGGAATCAAAAAGCATTGCTGGAGATCAAAAAACACGGTAACAGAAACAAAGAATGCTTCTGGTGGGCTCCTGAGTAGGCTGAGGAAAGAATCTCAGAGGTTGGAGATAACTCAATAAAAACTGTCAAAACTGAAAAGCAAAGAGAAAAACGTCTGGAAAAAACAGAACACAACATCCAAGAACGGTGGACAGCTATGAAAGGCACGGCCCCAGGTCGTGAGAATACTCGAAAGAGAAGAGACAGGGAAAGGGACACAACAAAATACTTGAAGCCACAATGATTGAGAATGTCCACAGATCAATATCAGACAACAAGTCACAAATCCAAGAAGCTTAGAGAACACCAAGCAGGATTGATGCCAAGAAAAAAAAATTATCTACAGCTAAAATGCTCCTCAACTTGGGAATGGGCTAACAAATTGGGGTACATGCACACCATGGGACACTATTCAGCTATAAAAAAAGACAGTGACTTCACACCATGTGTATTAACCTGGATGGAGTTGAAACACATTCTTTTTAGTAAAATATCAACAGATCAACAAAGCAATTATCCAAAGTACTCAATACTATTATGGAGCCTGTAGATGATCTGATGCCACTCACACAGGAGGAAAACTCTTCCCAATTCATGTTGGGGGAGGGGAATGAGGGGCGAGGAGGGAGCTGCTCCCACTGAAGGGGCACAGACACCTTTTGAGTGTGGGACATAACTACGAGAGGGACTCTACCTAACAAATTCAAATATTTTGATTTGGTGGTTTGTACCCTCACATTAACCTGAAATGTATAAAGGTTTAAGATACATATACTTGAAAAAGATTAATTAGGAACCATTAAAAAAGTTTACACCAGGCAGCACCTGTGGCTCAAAGGAGTAGGGCGCTGGCCCCATATGCTGGAGGTGGTGGGTTCAAACCCAGCCCCAGCCAAAAACTGCAGAAAAAAAAATCTACAGCTAGGCATATCATCTTTAATTACATAAAGTCAGAAATCAAGAAAAAAGTCTTGAAGGAAGCCAGAGGAAAAAGCATTTACCTCCAGAGGAGTTAAGAATTACATCTGACTTCTCAGACCCCGTGCAAGCAAGAAGAGAGGGAAGTGAAATTCTGGAAATGTTAAGAAGAACAAAATCCCACCAACAGGGAATCCTATAGCCTGGAAGATTGTCCTTCAAAGGCAAAGGAGAAATAAATACTTTCTCAGACAAACAAAACTTGAGGAAATGTGTTACAAATAAAGCCTGTCTAGCCTGTCTTGTTTAATGTTAAATGTTAAAACATTTTTTTAGAGAGAAGGAAAATTATATGAGTGAGAAACTTGGATCTACATAAATAAAGACATCAAAGAAGGAATAAATGAAGGAAAAATTAAAAAAAATCTGTTTTTCTTATTCTGAATTGATTTAATATATAATGGGTTGCCCAAAATAATACTGGAAACAATAGTATGTGATTATGTATGCTTCCTGTATATCACTTGTGTTTAAGTAAGATGAATGACAGCAATGATACAAGGAATAGGAAGAATTTAGGATTATTTGTTACTAAAAGGTAATCAAACTACCTGTGAATCCGTATAATTTCATTAGATTAGAAGGCTTGGACTGACTATAAATTTGTATATTGCAAACTCTAGGGCAACCACTAAAACAATATTTAAAAGAAGAAGTATAACTGACACGGTAAGAAAGGAGCAAAGACAAAGGCAGATAAAAGGCATAATTAAAACCCTGGCAGAAAAAGAGGAGAAGATGAAAATAAAACAAAGAACATGGCAACAAGTGGAAAATGGTAACAAATACAATCCATTACTCCAACTACATCAATCATTAGTCTAAGTATGAGTGGTGTAAATGTACCAATTAAAAGGCAGAAACTGTAAGAGAGTGGATCACAAAGCTAGATCTAATTATATATTCTGTATAAGAAATCCACTTTAAATATAAAGAGGCATGCAGATTACAAGTAAACGGATGGAGAAAGCTATACCACACTAACACCAATCTAAAGAAGCTATATTAATTACAGGCAGAGTAGATTTCAAAGCAAGGAGAGTTATCAGTGATAAAAAGTGGCATTAGAGAATGGTAAAGAGGTCAGTTCTCCAGGACATAACCATCCTTAATGTGTAAGTGCTTAGTGAAGAGTGTCAAAAATACATTCAGCAAAAACTGATAGAACTGGAGAAATAGATGAATCCACTCTTATAGTTCAAGACTTTAGCACCCCTATACCAGAAATGGACAGATCCAGCAGGCAGAAAATCAGTTAAAGACAAAGCTGAACTCAAAACATGATCAATCAACTGGATATAACTGACATCTATAAACCACTTCAATAACAGCAGAATACACGCTCTTCATAAACTCGTATGGAACATTCATCAAGATAACACATTCTGGGTTATCAAACACACCTTAACTAATTTAAAAGAATATAAGTCATGTAACATCTGATCTAAAAATAATGCAATTGAAGTAGAAATCATAAGCAGAAAAATAAGCTAGGAAGTCCCCAAATAATTGAAGATTAAACAACACACTTATAGATAACACAGGAGCCAGAGAAGAAATCTCTGAGAAATTTCAAACTCTTTTGAACTAAGTGAAAATGAAAGCATAACTTATGAAACTAGACAAAAAAAGAACAAATTAAATCCACACACAGTAAGCTGGCAAAATTAAATAAAAAACAAAGGAAATTAAACCTTAAATTCACACCTAGCTGACATGATGCATATAGTCTGGGTGAAGGATACACTTACAATTTTGAATTAAAATGTATGAAAGCAAATTATGTAACCAAAATGTGTGCTCCCTTGTAATATTTTAAACAAAAAAGATAAAAATAAAATTTAACTAAGAAGTTAAAAAATTATAACACAGTTAAGGTAAATATACAAAAGTAAATTTCTTTTATATATACCTGAAATAAACAAGTGTAATGGTAAGTTAAAAACACAATATCATTTACATTAGCACCCCCCTTCAATTAAATAGTTATAAATCATACAAAATATGTATGAGGTCTACCTGAAGAAAACTCTAAAACTGATGAAAGAAATCAAGAACTAAATAAATGGAGAGATATTCCATGTTCATGGATAAAAGACTCAGTATTGTCAAGATGTCTATTCTTCCCAACTTGATCTACAAATTTAATACGATCTCAATCAAAATCCAAGCAAGCCATTTTATGGATAGCAACAAACTTATTTTAAAGTTTATATGGAGATGCAAAAGAACCAAATAGACAACACTGTATTAAAAGAGAAGAAGGATTGACACTACCAACTTCAAGACTTACTATAAAGGCACATTAATACAAAGAGTGTGGTAGTGGTAAAAAAAGAAAAAAGTAGAGAAATAGATCAATGGAACAGAATAGAGAGCCCAGAAATAGACTATATTAACACATTCAATGATTTTGGACAAAGAAACAAAGGAAATATAATGGAAAAAATAGTCTTTTCAACAAATGGACCTCCACACACACACACAAAAAGACTCTAGACAAAGGCCTTACACCTGTCACAAAAATTGATTCAAATGGATTATAAACCTAAATGTAAAATGCAAAACTATAAAATTCCTAGGAGAAAATCTAGATCATCTGTGTTTGGCAATAACTTTTTACATACGACAGCAAAGGCACCATCTATGAAGGAGAGAATAGATAAGATGGACTTCATCAGAATTAAAAACTTCTGCTCTGTAAAAGACACAGTGAAGAGAATGAAAAGATAAGCCACAGACTGAAGGAAAATATTTGAAAAGACATAGCCAATAAAGGACTGTTGTACACAGTACATAAAGAACTTTCAAAACTCAACAGTGAGGGCAATGTGATTTTAAAATCTAGGCCAAACACCTTAACAGACATCTTACCAAAGATACACAGTTGGAAAATCACCCCCTGAATATATGGTCAACTATCTTCAGCAAGGGAGCTAAAAATACCCAATGGGGAAAGGATTGTCTCTTCAACAAATGGTGCTGGGAAAACTCAGTATCTAGGTGCACTTAGGAGGCTGAGGAAAAAGAATCACTTAAATCCAAGAGTTTGAGGTTGCTGTGAGCTGTGACATCACAGCACTCTATTGAGGACAACAAAGTAAGACTCTGTCTCAAAAAAAAAAAAAAAAAAAAAAAGAATGAGATTGGACCCTTACCCTACACCATAAATAAACATCAATTCAAATAGATTTAAGTCTTAAATTTAAGACCCCAAACTGTAAAACTCCTAAAAGAAAACACAGGGGAGAAGTTTTATGGCCTTAGTCTTGGCAATGATTTCATGGGTATAACACCAAAAGCACAGCCAACAAAAGCAAAAACAGACGAGGAGGACTACGTCAAACCAAGAAGCTTTTGCACAGCAAAGGCAACCTAAGGAATGGGAGAAAATATCTGCAAACTGTCTGTCAGATAAAAAGTTAATTTCAGAGATATACAAGGAATTCCTGTAACTCAGTAGCAAACCAAACAAATACCTTGATTAAAACATGGGCTAACCTGAGTACACACTTCCCCAAAGAAGACAACAAATGGTCAGCATGTATCTGAAAAGAGGCTAAATATCACCAATCCTGAGAGAGATGCAGGTCAAAACCACAATGAGGTATCATCTCACACCTTCTAGGAGGGCCATTATAAACCAACCAACCAAAGGCACGTGTTGCTAAGGATACAGAAAAATTGGAAACCTTGTATTATTGGTGGAAATGAGAAATGATGCAGCCACTATGGAAAATAGAATGGAAATTCCTGAACAAATTAGAAATGACACTACCACACGATGCAACTCCTGGGTATTTACCCAAAAGAACTGAAATCAGGCTCTCAAAGAGATACGAGCACCCCCATGCTCACTGCAGCACTGTTCACAACAGTTATGGAGCAATCTAAATGTCCACTGGGAGAGGAAAGGATTTTTAAAATGTGGCTTATACATAGAGTGGACTATAATTTTATTTTATTATTATTTTTTTGCAGTTTTTGGCCAGGGCTGGGTTTGAACCCACCACCTCTGGCATATGGGGCCAGTGCCCTACTCCTTTGAGCCACAGGTGCCGCCCATAGACTGGATTGTTGTTCAGCCTTAAAAAAGAGGGACGTTCTGACACGCGCTACCACAGGCATGAACCTTGAGGACGTTACGCTAAGTGAAATAAGCCAGTCAGTCACAGGACAAATCCTGCATGATTTCACTTATATGAGGTCCCCGAAATAGTCCAATGCATAGAATCAGAGAGTAGAATTGTGGCTGGCAGGGAGCAGAGGCAGAGGAATGGTTGGGAATCATGAGGCATAAAGCCTTAATTATGCAGGATGAGTAAGTTCCAGAGATCTTATGCACAACCTTGTTTCCATAGCTAAAATGCTGCATTGTGCCCTTACATACTTGTTAAGAGGACAAGATCTCATGTTAAGTGTTGTTTTTTTTTTATTAAATCAGAATCATAGCTGTATATATTCATGCAATCATGGGGTACAGTGTGGTGTTTTCATATACAATTTGAAATATTTTCATCAAACTGGTTAACTTAGCCTTCATGTCATTTTCTTAGTTATTGTGTTAAGATGTTTATATTCTACTCTTAGAAAGATTCACTTGTACCCTTGTAAGATAAACCATAGAGGTGATCCCTTCAATCACCCTCCTTCCCCTTCCCTCCCCCTCCCCATATTCTTAGGCTATAATTAGGTAGCCTAAGTTTTATAATAGAGCTGAGTACGTTGGATACTTTTTCTTCCATTCTTGAGATACTTTGCTAAGAAGAACATTTTCCAGCTCCATCCATGTGAACATGAAGGACGTAAAGTCTCCATCTTTCTTTATGGCTGCATAGTATTCCACGGGGTACATATACCACAATTTATTGAGCCATTCGTGGATCGATGGGCACTTGGCACATGGCCTACAGATATATGAAAAAATGCTCACCATCCTTAATCATCAGAGAAATGCAAATCAAAACTACTTTGAGATATCATCTAACTCCAGTGAGATTAGCCCATATCACAAAATCCCCAAACCAGAGATGCTGGTGTGGATACGGAGAAAAGGGAACGCTCCTACACTGCTGGTGAGAATGCAACCTAATATGCTCCTTTTGGAAAGACCTCTGGAGAACACTTAGAGAACTAAAAATAGACCTGCCATTTGATCCTGCAATTCCTTTATTAGGTATATATCCAGAAGACAAAAAAAAATCACATCACAATAAAGATATTTGTATCAGAATGTTTATTGCAGCCCAATTCA
>CAUYQV010030985.1:0-21538 GCA_963574575.1 Galagoides demidoff | reverse complement strand
CAATTATTTATTACAGTTTAACATTATAAAATTAACAAAAATAATATAAAACTCATATTCTGGCGAAATAGCCATATGGCAGCCGAAAACCGTATATTCCCTTCTTGTTCTCCAGCCTGTTCGTGCATTCTTTCCAAAAATCAGACTTTTTTAAAACGCCCCTGGACGCGGGACAAATTGTTGAAAAGCCAAACTGTCCCGCCAAAATCGAGACGTCTGGTCACCCTAGCCACAGGCGCCAAGCCTCCTAAAAACTTTTTATAACATGAAAAGGTTGAAATCATGAAAAAAAATTTTTAACCTTACTTTTTTTTTTTTTTTTTTAAGAAACAGCCTCCCTCGGTACAGTGCTGTTGCATCACAGCTCACAGCAACCTCCAACTCTTGGGGTTAGGTGATTCTCTTGTGTCAGCCTCCCGAGTAGCCCATTTTTTTTAACCTTAATTAGATGTTTTTTTTTTTTTTTGCAGTTTTTGGGGGGGTCAGGTTTGAATCCGCCACCTCCCATATATGGGGCCTGCACCCTACTCTTTTGAGCCACACGCGTGGCCCAATCAGATGGTTTAGTGTAAAAACAAACTGTAAATAAAATCAAAGGAAAGCCCTGTTTCTTTGCTTGTCAATTTTTTATTACATGCAAAATGAGAATCACTATTTTTCAGAAAACATGCTACTAGGGGGTAGTTTGCTTTTAATTAAAATAAAATTTTGATGTTTTAAAATTTGAGCATCTGGTAATTACCAGTGTATAGAAAATTTTATAAAGCTGCTTCAAGGTTATTTGAGCGTTTTAATGTCAAAGATTTAAAAGATACTGATATTATATCGTAGTAAGTCACTACTATATAAATAGATATACACACACCCATATATACATACAGGTTGTCCATAAAGTTCGTGTGCAATTTACTATGTTAAACTATTTTAAATTGCATATAAACTTTAAGTCCACTCCGTATATACGTATGTTTGTATGTCACAAAACCATTTTAGAGCAAGTATAACAAATATAAATATCTAAATAGAGTTGTTTTAGAAAGTAAAAACAAAACCAAAAACCCTCTGGTAGGTTACTAGGGTAAATGTTTACTTACTTTGAAAAAAATTACTTTTTTATTCCTAGTAATAGACCCATATAATTGAAATCATAACTAAAAATATAACAAGAGCCCAAATTTAAAAAACAGCATTTTTGAGAGAGTGTCAGCTACCCAGGCTAGAGTGCTGTGGCATCAGCCTCACTCACAGCAACATAAAGTCCTAGATTCAAAGGATCCTCCTTCCTCAGCCTCCTGAGGAGCTGAGACTGTAGGTGCTCTCACAATGCCCAGCTAAGTTTTTCTATTTTTAGTAGAGATGGGATCTGACTCTTACTTGGGCTAGTCTCCAACTCCTACATGTGCAGTATCCACCCACCTCGGCCTCCCAGAGTGCTAGGATTACAGGTGAGCCATTCACCCTAAAATATTTTTCTTAAATCTGTTTTAATATTTTTGTAAGAAATGTTTTGTTATATATATTTTTTGTTTTTATTAAATCATAACTGTGTACATTATGGGTTCAGTGTACTGATTTGATATACAATGTGAAATGCTTACATTGAACTGATTAACACATCCATCACAATTATACTTTTCCTAATAGTTTTGAAATGTACCATTGCATCATGCACATTAGGTGAAGTCCCCCCAAATACCCTCCCTCCTCCCCAAAAATGTTTGTTCTGCTTTTATTTTGAAATTGAGGACTGTCCTCAGGAAAGGGAAATAAAGTTCATATAAAAAACATTAATTCAAACTAATCCCAATAGTACAATGGCCCAAAGGAAATTTAGCCTTCTAGATGAAGGGTTTTTTTTTTTTTTTGGATGAAGTGGTTTTTTAAAAAAGGAATTTCTGGGTAGCGCCTGTGGCTCAAAAGAGTAGGACGCAGGCCCTATATGCCAAAGGTAGTGAGTTCAAACCCTGCCCCAGCCAAAAAACTGCAAAAAGGAATTTCTAAACACTTCAACAGACATGCTTTGAACTGCCAAACATGAATCTGAAACTTCATAGTAGCAAAGACCATTATTTCAGAATGGAGAAACCTCAGTATATAGTAGTATCTTTAATGACAAACAAAATAAACAACTTTATTCTGGATCATTGCAAGTTACATTTCTTTGAATCTCTGATCTGTTACTTAAACAGAATGGTCCATTATTATTCCATTGCTGTGTAATAATGGTGTAAAGCTTCAACTTTGAAGGATTAAAAACTGCACATTATATTTTTTAGAAGTATGTAAATATAAAGTTGCAATTAAATTCACCTAAATCCTCCACTCTATTTGATATGTATTAATATTTATTTTGAAGGAAATTTAATTAAGACAATAGTCCTAATAGTTGATCTACCTCATTACTGGCATAGCCCCAAGCCTCCTTTGGTTAACAGGACGCCCTCTTTGCAGAACAGTACTGCCTTTATTCTGTTTTTGGTGAGCCTGCCAATCAAAATCACACCTTCTCATGTTTTTAAGAATAGCTGGATACACCATCTCTTTTAGGAGGGAAAGAGTGAAGAGTGCAAAGGCAAAATACCCCTTTCTGGCTTGGCTCTTCCACGTAGCTCAGTGGTCACAGGTGGGTGCCTGTAGTCCCAGCTACTTGGGCCTCGAGGCTGAGGCAAGAGAATCACCTAAGTCCGAGAGTTGGAGGTTGCTGTGAGCTGTGACGCTACAGCAGTCTACCCAGGGTGACAGGGAAGACTGTGTAGCAAAAAAAAAAAAAAAAAATTATGGCGTTCATTACACTATTTTTATGTGTGTCAAAATTTACCATAGTAAGATAAACTTTTAAAAAGTTCTTGGCTGCTTACACTGATAATTCTCAAGAGTCTCAGTGTACCCCTTCCTTGAAGAGTCTCTCCATTCAACAAACCTCAAGGAGTGAAACATTTTTCCTTTCCTAAATCTCAGAATTAATTTTATAGATAACTCCAAATATTCCTACATGCAAAAGGAAAGAACATTTTGAATCAATGTATATGTCTCTATGACGGGACCCCACACCATCAAATCTTTAGGAAATCAATTTTCCTCTCTTTTTAATTGGATTACCACTTTTCTCCAGCTGTGGTCAACTCAATTACTCATTAATTCAGTATTTATTCACCTATCAGAACTGCCTTTAACTGATCTCCACCAGGCCTCTTAGATGATAATCCTAAGAGCACAAGAATTTATTTAACTTGGGTGGCGCCTGTGGCTCAGTGAGTAGGGCACTGGCCCCATATACCGAAGGTGGTGGGTCCAAAACTGGCCCCAGCCAAAGTGCAGTAAAAAAACAGTCGGGCATTGTGGCGGGAGCCCGTAGTCCCAGCTACTTGGGAGGCTGAGGCAAGAAAATCGCCTAAGCCCAAAAGCTGGAGGTTTGCTGTGAGCTGTGATGCCACAGCACTCTACTGAGGGTGACAAAGTGAGACTCCGTCTCTTAAAAAAAAAAAAAATTTAACTTGTTTGTACAGTGTACCACTGACTACCAGTTGTTAAACCGCCACAGAAAAATATCTGCCAATTTTAAACACCTAGAAGGTGTTAATTTCTCTGTTACCTTGTGTTGACTGATGATTTTGGATATACTGTATACTATGAATCATTTTAGGATTATAAATACATCCATTAGGCTATAAATTTCACTAGATAAAAAAGCAGAGAAGTAAGCAACAGCTGAGACATCCAATGTAATTTTTTTTCCAGTTAACATCTTAGACACATTTTTTTGTAATTGCACACTAGACTTCAAAATTACAGCATTTCTATTATTTGTGAAAGGTTAAAGACAATAGAAGTGTATCTAAATCTACCTTATTCTAACAATAAGGCAGTTACACTCAAATGAAAGCTGAATTCTAGGTATAAATGTTCTTTTGCAAGGTAACATTTTAAAATTTGCTCAAGTCCAGAGATATTTTTATTCCACAATTTGATTTTTACATCAATAAAATCTTAGCTATAACAATACAGATGAAGAAACAACTTAATTTGTATTGAAATAAATATTAAGACATACAAAGCACACAGAGAGAAAAAAGGGTCACAATAAATTACAAGTAGAGGAATTATTTTGCTCCATCACCAAAGCAAGCCCTTGGTACTTTCAATTTCACACCATCAAATTTATCATTCTTGCTGATTTAAGCAGAACACAAAACAAATATGGATCCCAGGGCTTACTTTCACAGGTACCAGCATGGATAATTTACTACAGTGATCCAATTTGGAAATCAGTAGGGACCAGTAAATCGCTGCATAAGAGAAAGAGCGAATGAGGTCCTTTTTCCTCAGTGTCAGCAGGCTGTGATTATTATGTTTATTAGATTTTCCTGAAAGGACTTCACATTTTCTCAAATATGCAGGCGAACTATATTTCCCCTCTGGGCCCTACATTAACATTTATGTGCTTTGGTCTTGAATACAGGGGAATGATGAATTTTTCAATTTATTTTATAAATTTATACAGTCTGTATAGTGCTGGCCTGAAGAATGTAACTCCCCAACCTGTACAATATTAGATATTAAAAATCGATTCAAGAAAAGTTACTAAGAAATGCTGACACACTGTGTATACAAATTTTTTAGTTCAATATATCCCATTATATAAAGCACCAGAAATAATGCATTTATAAATCAAGCAGTTTTTATGACTCTGTTTCTAATCTCTGCTACCCTTTTACATTTGTTCCAATATCTACACATCATAAATGTCACCTGGCAACGACTTTGCCCATTTGGTCTTACTTTACAAATATGTATGTTAAGGCAAAAATTAATGTCAAATGTAATTGTCCTATCTTAATGTTACAAAGGAAAATAGTAAACGTTTGGAATTAAGCTGTCATGAAGCAAGGAAAAAAGGTTAGTTTCAAAGTGCTGAACCTATCAAAAAAGTAGCTTCAGAAGGCTATGAAGGAAACAATGATTCCTAGGCCTTTCTTTCTCATGGAATATGAGCTAGCTGTTAGATTCCAGCAAAGATACCCATCTACAATATTTTTCCTCATTTTCTAAGAAAGAAATCAGCTTTAGATTAAAAAAATACTGTACTTTTATCTCTTATCACATCAACTGAAACTCAGGGCAGGTCAGATTTCCTATAAGCACAAGACGGGAAAGACCATATAGTTAATGTCAGACAAGGGAATAAATTCCTTCTAAAGAAAACTCATAAATACCACTTTAGGACATAAGTACTTCCTGGAATATAACTATTACCAGGAAACCTCTCAAACTTTTGGCAGCTCCTTCCTTATTATGAATAAGACTCAACAGCTTTCTACCCTAAATATAAGAAGGCTGCTCATTTACACAATTTCTGGTAATAACCTCTGGATTTATATAGGTACTCCTTTGGTATACTATGGAGTATTTGCTGATCTACTATATGAGTATCCATATAGCTTCTGTGGAATTCTCCTAATCCTAGAGAATTTCAAAAAGGTGTTAAGATAAACTAGTTGTCTATGCAACTCAAACTTAATTTTCAAATCTACCTACCATTCCTGATACAATATTCCAAAATTTCAACAGGCTCTTATATTACTGTGAAAAGTCTAAATTAAAAAAAAGATTAAAGTGGCCTTATCTACTATATCTACAAAGTGATGATGAAAAATTTGAAGTATAATTTTTCTACACAACTCAAGATGAAGAATACATTTACCCTGGAGTGTTTAGGCACTCACTGGGTATGAAGAGGCAGGAGGGACCATGATCTGAATGATGCCACATCCCAACTGCGGCCTATTTTACTGTTTTCCTAGAAAGCCCATATCAACAAGGGTATTTCTTTTGAATACCAGTATTTAAAAAGTGTACCCACTGTAAATACTTACTAAGTATTTGTTCAATATTGAATGATTATACATTTAAAAGGATCATGAAATTCAGATCCTTAGTCTTATGACTGACGTACCTTTAGGGGCATTTAACCTTCCCACACAGCCTGTGAAAAGGGTGGTTGGGGGGCTACTCAAGGGAAGAGCGCTACCTATTGATTTCAAACATAACTGAGGCTTTCCTGTCTGAGTATCAAAAATTAGTCTAATTTGGGGGACAGCTTTGAGGGCCACAGATACTAAGAAGGTTTAGGGGTGAGGTGGGAGGTGGTAGATCAACTTACTAATGAAAGTAAATTCCTTAGCATTAGTTAAATGTCTTTATGTAAATTCCTCAAAATTAATTCCATTTATTCTGATCTAAAACTTTTTTTTTGAAGCCTCTTAATTCCTATTTGATTATATATATACACTCATTTTCCTTTCTGGAAGAATATTCAGGTGTTAAACTTACAAACTAATCTGAGTTTCTGATCCCCACCTTTAGGAAGAAGTACTAACAGCCTGGCAGTTCTTAGTTATGGTAGGACCCATTAATCTTTCACAACTTCTAGTTTAATATTAGTTTGCTTTGATTTTCTATGTAAAAAATATTCTTAAATATCCAAATTCAATTTTTTTTTTTTTTTTAGAGACAGAGTCCCACTTTGTCACTCTCAGTAGAGTGCTGTGGCATCACAGCTCACAGCAACCTCCAGCTCTTGGGCTTAGGTGATTCCCTTGCCTCAGCCTCCCCAGTAACTGGACTACAGATGCCTGCCACAACAGCCGGCTATTTTATTTGTTGCAGTTTGGCCAGGGCTGGTTTTAAAACTTGCCACCCTTGGTATATGGGGCCAGTGCCCTACTCACTGAGCCACAGGTGCTGGTCCCAAATTTAATTTTTTAAAAATGTTAGCTTTCTAGGCTGGGTACGGTGGCTAATACCTGTAATCCTAACACTCTGGGAGGACGAGGCAAATGGATGCCTGAGTGCAGGAGTTCAACACCAGACTGAAGGAGAGTGAGACCTGAATCTCTTTAAAAAAAACAAAACAAAAAAAAACCAGGCCTGGTGGTGGGTGCCTATTGTCCCAGCTACTGGGGAGGATAAGGCAGGATTACCTGAACCCAGGAGTTTGAGGTTGCTGTGATCTATGACACCAGGGCGCTCTACTGAGGGCAACAAAATAAGACTCTGTCTCAAAAAAAAAAAAAAAAAAAAAAGGGCAGCGCCTGTGGCTTAAAGGAGTAGAATATGCCGGCCCCACATGCTGGAGGTGGCGGGTTCAAACCCAGCCCCGGCCAAAAAAAAAAAAAGAAAAAAAAAGTTAGCTTTCTCTCTTGCTTTTGGAACCAGGAACATCTACCTCAGTGCCTTTTATTCTACAAAAATTTAAATATGAACTGTATTTAAGAAATTTCTCCTTAGACTGATGTTAAATAGTTTAATAGTTTTCAGATATACAAAAGGAATGTAGAATCCTTGCTAGAATAAAGTAGGTTTTGTATGAAGCTTCCACTTGTTCAAGGCTTAACATTAAAAGCCTCAGAACAGCAGCATTATGCTACTTCCTGAAGAATCAAACATCTGGATGTTCAATCAAATTCCTTTAAACCTGTAAGTAACACTGCATCCAGGTCTGCAGCAGAGTTACCTCCTCCTCCTGCTCTCACTGCATACACTGTTATTATATTCTTTTATTTTAAATTTCATGGATGCACATGCAATACAATAATTTCAGGGGCCAAATTTGCTGGCTGCAAATGTTTATACTGCAGGATTTGCAGCAAGTTCATGCAACCGAAACATCTAGAAATACTCAAATTGTAGTATTTATTTTTTTGTGAGTTTAAGAGTATTTAAATTATATATTGAGCCCTCCTTTAAGAAACAAATTTATGTTTTCATTCAGTCCAAACATCAGCATATCAGAAATATAATCCTGTTGTGTGATAAAAAGCCTTGATTTAACACAGAGTGTTTTATACTGTATGATTTTAATGCAAATTCTTTTCATTAAAACCAACATAAACTGGCTGGAGGTGAGGGCTCATGACTCTAATCCTAGCACTCTGGGAGGCTGAGGCGGGAGGATCCCTTGAGCTCAGGCAGTTGAGACCAGCCCTGAGCAAGAGTAAGACCCCATCTCTACTAAAAATTGAAAAATTATCAGGGTGATGTAGGTGCCTGTAGTCCTAGCTACTCAGGAGGCTGAGACAAGAGGATCCCTTGAACTCAGGAGTTTGAGGTTGCTGTGAGATAGGCTGATGCCATGGCACTTCAGCCTGGGCAGCAGAGTGAGACCGTCTCGAAGAAACAAAACAAAACAAACAAAAAAACCCCAGCTCCAACATGAATCATTTCCTTTAAAAAGAAATCTTTCAAAATAAAGAGGAAAAACTCAAACCAGAAACAAACTTACACAAATCTTTAAAAGTAAAAGGCAATCATGGGGAAAATAGGGGACACAAAAAGAAAACAAAAAATGGAAAAACTGGTGGATTTAAGTTTTGTTCTTTAGTTAATATTGTGCTGGGGTTAGCTTCTTTCTTTAGATACACAGTCTACTAAAATTATCCAAGATGTTAACACAGAGGAAACAATAATGGATATGCAAGAACTCTGTACATTTTTCAAACTCTTCTGTAAATGTAAAATCACCAGGATAAAAAAATTATAGCAAAAACACCACCTAATTACTCCAAAACAAGCCTTCAGCTGCCAAAATTTCCTTCTAGACTCAATTTTTAAAAACATAATTAGAAATCAGTAGTATGTTTACTTAACATTATAGTCACTTTATTGCTCTAGAAAGTTTAGTATTTAAAACCATCAGATTACACGTATAGTGATAAGGAGGCTCACCAGACAGACACAAAACCAACTGCATGTTATGAGGCTGCTTCTCCAACTTAGTGGATAAATAGTACAAAAATACAAAAATAGGTGGTTCTAGCTGAGCTATCAAGTAGAATTTTTCTTGTAATCTACCTTAAGTATATAATTTTTCTAAAGATTAGGAAATTGAACAAAAAGAAAACTGATGTTACTGGTAAGTTACTAATAAACATATCTGAGAAATCCAAATTACATGCAGACAGAGGAAAATTGGTTACAAAACCACTGTTACTCAGTACTACAACTGTGCAATGTTTTACACATTCCCAATCGTGCAAAAGTAATGAGGATCAGCATGAATTCCATGAAAGAATTTATGGGAGCTCAATGAACAGAACACATTATACAACCCAAATCGCAGTTGCATAATATATTGAATTCCCCTAAATTTTCTATTACAAGACTGAAATGCCATTATTCCCCCACCCACACAGGTCCTCCCCCAGCCTATTCCCAGTCAATCAGCTTACCTATCAACCCTTCCATTCAACCTGTCAATTAGATTTGATATGTAAATATGTAATCTACAGGATGCTTCTCATTATTACTTCAGAACAGACACGAGTATAGTCAGATGATCAATCTTCAGTTATATTCCTTTCAAAAGGCATCTAACTAAACTGCTACAACTGTCTATAAAAATTTAAGCCTAAGAAACAGAAAATTTCCCGTCAGGAATCTGAACTAGGTAATTCTATGAATTATAATACTAATAACCTATGTGTCCATATTGTAAAAGAAGGACTTCCTATTTGAGCAATGTCACTCCGTGGGTCTATGAAAGGAGATGTGTGTTACTGCTTCCTATTGTAAAATGGTTAGGTGACCCCAAGTATTTATTTATCCAATTGGATAAAAGGCTTACAAATTGAGTCTTTTAAAAAATACTCAAAGCCACAGCCGGAATCATAGAAATAAAATTGTAGGTCAGAGCATACGGTACATACAGAATTCAGCAGCACAAAGTCAATTCAGTAACAATTTAAAGTTAAATATAGTGAGAAGTGCTTCTGTTAAAATCATTAACCAAAATTACTAAATGGAAGAATACTGTCTCAAAATCTACCACATTGTCATGTTAATATTACCTTAACTCATGCCAAATTCAGGTTACTAACTACACTGAAACAAAATTTATTTAGAGTTATTTTTACCAGAGAAATAAATGTATTTCATGATGTAGGCACAACAGTATCTAAAAAAGAAAATTGGTAATTTTTATCACGAGATACAAACTTCCTTGACCATTAGCAACACAGCATAGAAAAATTTACTCAAAACTTTTTAAGCTTGATTTAACATGCTAGGAAAATGATTATTTTTCCATTGAGATGCATTTATGTAAATTGGATTGAGGTCAGTGTAACACCTGGAATTACAACCCCTAGCAGAAGTACCAGCTGCTAATAATGCTTGTATTATACGTATAGCTTGACTGCATGTTAAACTATGCAACTGTTGGTGCCAGTCTGCTTATAAAGGCAATGCTCTGGAGACAAAGTCTTCTCACAAACAGTGGGCAGGCGGGCTTCATTATGATGTGTTCAACGACAATCCTCAGTTCATTAAACAAAGTCCTGCAAGATAAAACAATTTTCTTTCAGAAACACAAGGACATACAGGCAGACCTTGTTTTACTGCACCCCCCTTTACTGCATGCTATAGATAGCACATTTTTTTTTTGACAAATTGAAGGAGCGACGCAGAGTAAAGCAAGACCACTATGAGCCCCATCTTTCCAACGGAACCTGCTCATTTCAGGTCTCTCTGTCACGTTTTGGTGATGCTTGCAATACTTCAAAATGTGTTCATTATTACTATAACTGTTAGGGTGATCTGTGATTAGTGGTCTTTGACGTGAGTATGGGAACTATTTCGGGACACCACAAACTGTGTCATGAAAATAAAGAGCTGGATCAGTTAATTGTTGTGTGTGTTCCGGTTGCTCCAAGAGACTGTTTCCTGTCTCTCTCTCTTCTCCTCAGACCTCCCTATTCTGTGAGATACAACTATATTGAAATTGTGCAAATTAAAAACCCGACCATGGCCTCTAAGTGTTCATGCGAAAGGGGAAGAGCCATACACCTCTCACTTTAAATCAAAACCTAGAGGTGATTAAGCTAAGCGAACAAAGTATCTCTACAGCTGAGACAGGCCGAAAGCCAGGCCTCTCGTGCCAGTTAGCCAGGTTGTGAATGTGAAGGAAAAGTTCATGAAGGAAATTAAAAATGCCAGCCACTGAACACGTGGGTAAGAAATTAGAAAAGCCTTGCTGATTACACGGAGAAAGTTTTGGTGGACTCTATAAATAAAGATCAAACCAGCCACAATGTTCCCGTTTTCTGACATAATGCTGTTGCACATAACAGACCATGGTATGGTGTGAATATAACTTTTATATGCTCTGGGAAACCAAGACATTCACGGGACTTGCTTTACCGTAATATTAACTTGATTGTGTGGTCTGGAAATGAACTCACAGTACCTCTGAGGTGTGCAAATGCTGATGAAGGAATTCACCACAGCCATTAGTGAATTTGAGAAAGTGAAAGAAAGAACTAGAATGCACTGCACGGACACACAAAATACACACAACGAAATTCTCAAACCCAACACCTTTGTCTCTTTTTGAGTGGAAACATCCGTTTAACAAGGCATTTAATAAAGGCTACTTCTGAGGACTGTGGTTAGGGATTATCTTTTTTTTTTTTTGCTTATAGTAGAATCACATCACATTTAACTCCAGAAAATTAAAATAGTTTTTAAAAAGAGAACATGAAGAAGTATACAACATGGTCAACCCCACCATTTCCCTAAATGTACAGATCTCTCAGAGATTTCCTCATGTGTAAAATAACAACACATACTTCATAGAATTGTGGTGAATTTTGTTATTATTTTTTTAGGGACAGGGTCTTATTCTGTTGCCTAGGCTGGAGTGCGATGGCACAGTCATAGCTCACCAATACCTTGAACTCTTGGGGGTCAAGCCATCCTCCTGCCTCAGCCTCCCACGTAGCTAAGACAGATGCTCACCACCATGCCCAACTGATTAAAAAAATTTTTTAAAGAGCTGGTATCCCACTATGTTGCCCACATTGCTGGTACCAAACTCCGGGCCTCAAGCAATCCTGCGGGCTTGGTCTCCCAAGTGAGGCACGGCACCCAAGTCTCAGTTGTGGTGAGGTTTAAATGAGAGAATACAGAAGATGTTCCATAAATGTTACTTCTTAGATCATTCTACTGTTTAAAATGACTCTTTTTGCCTTCAGACTAAAGCCCAACTCCTCAAGCTAACATCCACTGCCTTCCACAATCTGGTCTCAATGTAATTTTCTGTCCATCTCCTGTGCTCCCTGCCATAACTCCTGTCACTGAATTATGTCGCATGTTTGCACACAAAATAATTTATGGACTTCCCCTTTGCCTAAACTGTGCTTGCTGCCTACAAGGTACTCTTCATTACATTCTATACACATCACGTATACATACAGGCTAGTATACACAAAATCACATGTATGTACTGCAATTTCTAAGTGATTTCAGGAATCACCAGAGTGAGCATAATTTTAACTATTCACTATTTTCATCTATGTGCTGATTCAACCTGCATAAAGATGTAGTAACTCCTACTCTACCTTTCTGCATCTTGTTTTACATTTATAGTTAGAAAAAAGAAATGTACTTTTGAAAAGTCTTTAATATGCTCTCACACAAAAACAGGAATGATATCTGGAAAAACGAGCACTTGCCCTAGTATCCTATGCACTAAGTATCTTTCAGATTTGTTCCCTTTTTCCTTAAGTATTGGATTAGTTCAGGCTCTAGACTACTCTAACAGTCTCCAAACCGATGTATCTTTTTCTCCTTTTAGTGAGCCTACAATTATTTCTCAAATTTCATTATGGGGGTTCCCAACCCCTCCAATGTTACAATCTCTCTACCAAAATAAAATCCAAGTCCTTTCTACTATCTACCTTTCTGGGCACAGATCATTACCATTTCTCAGTCTACTCCCTGAGCTCAAGTAACAGTTAATGCTGGTGGTGTGCTGAGCACTTTCAGGCACCCAGGGGCCAGAACTCAGACTCAGTCTTTAGAAGGAATGAAACCTCAGGAGGTCAGTAACTTATCTAAAATCAAATGGTTCTTTCTTTTTTTTTTGAGAGAGAGAGTTTCACTTTGTCGCCTTTGGTAGAGTGCTGGGGCATCATAGCTCACAACAACCTCAAACTCTTGGGCTCAGGCAATCCTCTTGATTGCCTCCCAAGTAGCTGGGACTACCAGGACCCACCAGAACGCCTGCTATTTTTAGAGATGAGGTTTTGCTCTAAACTGGCTCAGGCTGATCTCGAACCCATGAGCTCAAGCAATCCACCTGTTTCGTCCTCCCAGAGTGCTAGGATTACAAGTATGAGCCACTGTACCAGGCCTGGCTATTTCTTTTATTACTGGCTCTATCACTGCCACAGACCTAGTCACAGAGCCAGGCTGATAATAGAACTTTCAGCCTGAAAGCGACATTTATCAGAATGCTGTCTATCTGTGCTGTCCAACACAACTGCCACCAACAGCACATGGGTTCTGACCACTCCAACTGCAGTTAGTCTCAAGAACTGAGGTTTAAATTTTACGAATTTTAATTTAAATGGTTAGATGTGGCCAGTGTGCTGTATTGGACAACAAAGCTATAAACTATCTACTCTAGACATCTACCAAGGACTGATAGCACCAACCTGAGAATACATATCATAGTAAGTAAAAATGGTACAAAACCTTTAAACAATAAAAGCATAGTGTAGAAAATGTATGTTTCTCGTTAGGTTTAAGTTCAAATATTTTCTATTTCCTTTCCACCGCTTTGATTAAAACATGTGCTTCTAAAAGATCTTGAAGCTGCTTAATGCACATTTGTGTTATTTTGATTTACTACTATCCTTTCTTTTTCAGTGTACTGAAAACTAAACTTCTAGACATACCAATATGATTTCCAGCTATATGGAGAAAAAGGAAGTGGAGAAGGAAATATATAGCAGCACAGAAAAATAAATTTGCTGATGAAAAAAATGGATGTCAGGGCGGGGTTCAAGAAGATAATGTCTGAAATTAATCAGGGGACCAAGAAGAAAGGGAAAAACTCAGGAATCAAGCAAAAATGAATATTAATTTGCTACAAGAGATTGTATTTCAGGCAATATCACAAAAAGACACTGTCTAAAGGATACAAAAATGTCCTAAAGGAGAATCAGATCATAGAATATGGAGAATAAACTACTGACAACTTCAGAGTCTAATTACTTTAAACACAACTTCACTTCACCTCCAGGACGTTACCTCCTCTACCAATGAAGAAATTAAAATTTTAAATAACTTGCCTAAAGTCATACCTCTGGTTAATAATAGGTCAGCATTCAGATTGTTATTTTTACTATACTTGTGAAAATATACAGATCATTTTAATATACTCACTGTATTTCTGGCTGAATTCTACTATTAAAATAGAAAATAAAAACTATGTCAACACAGTACCTGAATAACATTCAAAACACTACTAAAACAGCTATTCATTTTAGCTTTTACTCTAGTATTTGAGATCAGAATGCATAATTTAATATATATTAATTTAAGCCTCCATTCCTAAAAATTATAGTAATTTCCTAAGATATTTCTCTGCTTCCCCATTTTTCTGCTCCAAAGTATTCTACACAGGCTATCAGAAGAGTATTTTGACCATGTCAAAACTATCATGGCCCAGATACTTAATAGTTAAACTCCAAACTTCCTACCCTTCTTACTCAAGAAGCTTTATTATATGGCCCAATATAGCTTTCTAATCTCAGCTCCAGATCATCATTCATCATCCTTAGTAGAGTCAAGTAGGTCTATCAGTGTCCCTCAAATAAGGCTTGTACCTTCTTCCCTCTGAGCTCCTCTTGCGCCACCCATCTTCCTACTATTGCTGTCTATTCAAAGACTTTATCCTTTCCAGAGCAAATTTAAATCTATTTTGTGAAAACTCCCTGAGCAAATCTATCTTCTAGCCCAATGACTTCTCCCTTCCGAGGACTACAGTATTGATATAATAAAGTAAACACAGTAATTTCTTATGTATTGGCTTCTGAATACTGTATCCTAAACTATTGTTCCTTTATTATTTGACATGTGTTTTTGTTTCTTCAACTAGGAGAGCTCCTAGAAAGTGAAACTTATGCTATGTATATTTTTAAATTCCCAAAGTGCTTTAGAGGTGGTCAAGCTAACTCCAGTCTTAGTTTCTGAAAAGAAATAAAACTACATCCTCATCAACCCTAGTCACTTCTAAGGTCTAAAATTTAAATTCACAAAAACATTACTTGCTTCTAACTTCTAACATAATCAGCAAGAACCCTGAACGAATAAAACTAAAACTAATCAACAACTTACCGACAATATGGATTTCTTCGAGAGGAATATCGAAGAGTAAGGAACCTATAGTATATAAAAGGCTGGAGCAAACTTCCTTGACCACTGAAATAAACAAACAGAAGGTGATAAAGATACATTATCAATTCTTATGCACACTGTCAAAACTTAAAGGCAATTCAACTGGAGGATATGTGTACCTTTATTCATCAAACAGTCACAGTAAAGGCATACTTAAATCTGAGTTACTCTTAAAAGGGCAATAAAAGAACATACATGATTGGTAAAGTAAATTAAATTGCTACTGTTTAAATTTTTATAAATGTACTCATGTATGTACCATTTTAAAAGTTTTTTTCTCTCTTCATGTCAGACTGGTAATGTGCTGAGGTCAAACACAGTTTGAGGGATGGACATCTCAAACTTGAGCACGAAGACTCTACTACCCATGCTCATGAACAAAGGATAAACCATGAAATTATAAAATACTAAATAAATCTGAAAATGTTACATAAATAATTCTGTAATTACCATAATTAATGAAATCAAGTTTTAAAGCTTCATATGATATTCAAATAAAAAGTGGCTTACTTTATATAAACAAACCTGAATAAAACGATACTGGCAAACTAGAAAATCTGCATAACCTATATTAATTACTGTTCTTGGTTAAAAGCACAATTACAACATCCCAAAAGTTTTATATATATGTATATATATGTGTGTGTGTATGTGCATGTTATAAATAAATAAATTATGTATATATGTGTTTATATATATATATATTTTTTGCAGTTTTTGACTGGGGCTGGGTTTGAACCTGCCACCTCTGGCATATGGGGCCAGTGCCCTACTCCTTTGAGTCACAGGCGCCACCCAATATATATATTTTTTATAACACATGCACACACACATATTTATATATGTAAATATACATATATATAATATATATATATTTTTATAATTCCAAGTTTAGAATTCTTCCCTGAGGAAAACTATCTGGATTAAGATATTCACTAAAGCTCGATCAATAGAGCACCAGCCACATGCACTAAGGCCAGCAGGTTAGAGCCTGGCCCAGGCCTGCTAAACAACAATGACAACTGCAACCAAAAAACAGCCGGGCGTTGGGGCAGGAACCTGTAGTCCCATCTACTCGGGAGGCTGAGGCAAGAGAATTGCTTAGGCCCACAAGTTTGAGGTTGCTGTGAGCTGTGACACCATAGTACTCTACTGAGGGCAACATAGTGACACTGTCTTTAAAAAAAAAAAAAAATCTTATCTCAGCCACTTGAGTAGCCTGGGACTACAGGTGCCCACCACAACACCTGGCTAGTTTTTCTATTTTTAGTAGAGACGGGGGTCTCCCTTTGCTCAGGCTAGTCTCAAACTCCTGAGCTCAAGCGATCCACCTGCCTCAGCCTTCCAGAGTACTAAGATTATAGGTGTGAGCCATGACAATCCAAACTATACATATTATTACAACCGTATTTTAAAATTAATTTTGGAGAAAATATATTAAGATGCTAAATGTGGTTTTTTGTTTTTTTCCCCCAGAGACAGTTTTGCTTTGTCGCCCTCAGTGCCGTGGCTCACAGCAACCTCTAGCTCTTAGGCTTAGCCAATTCTCTTGCCTTAGCCTCCCGAGTAGCTGGGACCATAGGCATCTGCCACAACGCCTGGCTATTTTTTTGTTGCAGTTTGGCTGGGGTTGGGTTCGAACCTGCACCCACCACCCTCAGTATATAGGGCCAGGGCCCTACCCACTGAGCCACAGGCGCTATCATAAATGTAGTTTTTTAAGTTAATTTTTTACCCTTTTACTTTCTCAACAAATAAATTTACATAATTATAAACTTAACTGCTAAATGCCATATCCTTTTTCCCCAATAAATAATTTGACAGATTTTAACTTTCTGAAGTGAAAAATGGACATAATACAAAAAATATAAAGAGAAACTATTCACTTAAAAAATAAGTTTACGAGTTAGCACCTTCTTTAAAGTTATAGCACAATTTCTAAAATATCCTTCCAAAAACGTATGTACATTGTGAATATGGTGTATATGTGTATAATGATGAACACTAAAACAGTGCTCCCTTATAGTTCACTGAATCTGTTTGATAACTCTAGGAGGTAGGTGATATTATCATTCCCATCTATTATTCCCAAGAAACTGAGACATAATCTATCTTATGTCCTTATATATGCCCAGACCACCCCAAAATATAAATGGGAAACATTATTGGCTGTTCTTTTTATTTTATTTTTTTTTTTGAGACAGAGTCTCACTATGTCGCCCTCGATAGAAGGCGTGTGTCGCCATAGTGTCACAGCTCATAGCAACCTCAAAATCTTGGGCTTAAGTGATTCTCTTGCCTCAGCCTCCCAAGTAGCTGGGGCTATAGGCATCGGCAAAAATGCCCAGCTATTTTTTGGTTGCAGTTGTCACCTTCAGTGTATGTGGCCAGTGCCCTACTCACTGAGGTACAGGTGCCAAGCCCATAGGCTGTTCTTGCTTTCACTTATTCTATCTTAGCGATCATCCCATATCACAACACATCAATTATATTATCCTTTTTATAACTTTAAGTATTCCATCTTATGTTTCTATCTTTATGTAATTAGCTCCCTATTAAATATTTTGGGATGGCTCCAATCTACAGTTAGAAATAAGGCTACAATAATCATCCTTTTTAAGGGCAACATGTAAGGAATGGTAATAATTTAAGATTATTTTTCATTTTATAGCTTGGGTTACATTCAAGTTACATAATAAAGCATTAACAGCTTTTCCCATCAGGAATTAAGCACAACTTTCTATGCTGATTTTAATTTTAAAAAATTTCTCTATTTAAATACTTCTGACAAATTCCCATCTCTTTTACCATAATCTTAAAAAGATAATAAGTTTGTACATAAGTGTTTAAATGAAAAGAAGCACAACTGAGTTAATGTATCCAAATGATGTTTTTGTCTAAGTTTGCATGGCACCTCAGAATTTCATTAAAATTATCTTAAGCTTCCTTTCCTTTTGACTAAGCTAAAAAAAATTATATTAAGCTGACTTAATAGGAGCATAATAATTTTGCTTATTAATCAGAATCCAGAGGTTTCAGAATGTAGACATCAATTATATCCGTATGAAAAACTAGTTTTGATGGCTTGGCGCCTGTGACTCAAGCAGCTAAGGTGCCAGCCACATACACCTGAGCTGGCAGGTTCGAATCCAGCCCAGGCCGCCAAACAACAATGTCGGCTGCAACGAAAAATAGCCAGAATAGCCAGGCACTGTGGCAGGTGCCTATAGTCACAGCTACTTGGGAGGCGGAGGCAGGAGAATTGCTTGAGCCCAGGAGTTGGAGGTTGCTGTGAGCTGTGATGCCACAGCTTGAGGCTCTGTCTCCAATTAATAAAAAAAAAAAAAAAAAAAAAAAAAGGAAAAACTAGTTTTGTTATCTACCATTTTAACTGTCACCCAGTTACATAAAACAAACATAGAACCTGGTATGATCCAAGACTAGCATTAAGTGACCCAAGAAATAGAAAAATGAATAAGAGAATAAGAATGCAAAAGTTCCTTTCATTAATTAAAGTTTGTATAAAGATCACAAAAGAGCAAGACAGACATGTAAGATTTGTCCCAGACTACATTACTCTTTCATGAGCCTTCAGCTTCCAGGGTAAGAGAAGACTTTCATTAAACTTTAGGGCGACTGTTTCAGAGTCAAATAATTTACAAGTACAGCTGCATCTAATCCTATATTCAGCATTCATGGAATGCTATGTGTGGAAGGATTTTAGGCATTTACCTATGTTAACCAATACTAGTTTTTAAATGAGAAAAAGGTCTCAGAAGCCTACATAAATAGCTAAATCAACTAAAATCCAGGTATGTTGCACCCTGTAAGAAGTCTTTCCACTGGATCACTCTAGAACTTTAGATTACATTTTCTCGTTTGAAGCTCTCACAGTTTAAGCAGCATGTGACAACCCTGAGTTCTCAAAGCATCACATAAAAGAATGGCACAGATGGATTCATAAGACAACCTACAAAACTCTGTATTTGGTTTGAAGAGACTGCTAAAGGAGTTAACTGTCTGGTATATGAAAACCTTACTAGTTAATCATGGCAATGCATATGAAAAATTCTAACTATGCAATCAATAACAGTTTATCACAAATGAACAAGTTCATGGGAAAGAGGTAATACATTTCAAAGGACAATTTGGCATAGTCTATTTAACACAAGAGTTTATGCTCAGCAAAATCAATTTTGGTGCCTGTGTTAAAGAAAACACTGGCACATTAAGTATGAACAGGTAGAAAGATGTTTACCCCATTAATATTCACTATTAAGAAAAAGAAAAACATGGAAACAAATGTCCACCATCAGGGGAATGAGTAATAAAATGCGGCACACCAAGACGATGGAACACTACAGTCATTCCATGAAGGAACCCAGGACCCCACACGCCAACCCAAGAGTCATGACAACACAGCGCCTGAGGGGAAAAAAGCAAGATGCAGAGTAACACCTCTGATGTAAAATAAAAACTAAACTAATAAAGAAACCCCAGACTCACAATATAAGAACATACTTTTTATAGATTTGTTTAAGTATTTTTGTGTGTGTGTTTAAGTATTTTTAAAGTACTACACACGTATCAAACTCCTTACCTTTTGGAAAACAAAGGACAGAATTCCAAGTAAGATTTATAATAAATTTTTTTTTAAATCTATAATGTTCTACTATTTGCAAAACTAAAACTTGAAAAAAGCAATCATCCAGGTAACAATGTAGATTATTTTAAAATTTAAATGCAAGAATATCAGTGCAGATGTCAATACTATTTTAATGTTCTAATTTTTAAGAGCAAGGCTTTCTTCTTATTGCCCAAGCTGGGATGTTATGGCATCAGCCTAGCTCACAGCAACCTCAAACTCTAGTTTCAAGCAATCTTCCTGTCTCAGTCTCCCAAATAGCTGGGACTACAGGTGCCCAAGATAATTTTCTGTGTCTAGTAGAGATAGGCGTCTTACTCTTTCAGTCTGGAACTCCTGCCCTTGGGGGATACTCCCACCTTGGTCCTCCTAGAGTGCTAGGATTATAGGTGTGAGTCACTGTGCCTGGCCAGGAAGGCTTTCTTTATTCATGTATTATTTCTATAATTAAGATACAAGCAAAATGAGGCAGGCAATAGCAGATAACTATTAATTAAAGGCCATATATATATATATATATATATATTTTTTTTTTTTTTTTTTTTTGAGATAAGAGTCTCACTTGTCACCCTCAGTAGAGTGCCCTAGAGTCACAGCTCACAGCAATCTCTAACTCTTGGGCTCAAGCAGTTATCTTGTTTTGGCCTACCGAGTAGCTGGGATTACAGGTACCTGCCATAATACCCACCAATTTTTTAGAGATGGGGTCTTGTTCTTGCTTAGGCTGATCTTGAGCCTGTGAGCTCAGGCAATCCACCCACCTTGGCCTCCCAGAGTGCTAGGATTACAAGTGTGAGTCACCGTGCCCAACCTAAGACCGTAATTGTTAAAGTTTTTCTCAAGTATAAGAAAAATCACCTGAGGCCAGTCCCAGTGGCTCATGTCTGTAATTCTAGCACTCTGAGAGGCCAGGGAGGAAAGATCTCTTGAGTTCAGGAGTTTGAGACCAGCCTGAAAGAGCAAGACGCCTGTCTCTACTAAAAATAGAAAAAAATTATCTGGGCATTGTGGTGGGCACCTGTAGTCCCAGCTACTTGGGAGGTTGAAGCAAGAGGATGGCTTGAATGCAGGAGTTTGAGGCGGCTGTGACTGAGACTGACACCATGGCACTCAGGCCCAGTGAGACTCTGTCTCAAAAAATAAAAGAAGAAAAATCATCTTACTAATGGCAGAGAATGGACTAAACTAGACTTCCTAAGATTCTTTCAAAGGTACTAATTCTAAAAGTAATTTTCTTTCTTTTTTTTTTTTTAGAGACAGAGTCTTATTTTGTTGCCCTCAGTAGAGTGCCATGGCATCACAGCTCACAGCAACCTCCAGCTCTTGGGCTTAGGAGATTCTCGTCTCAGCCTCCCGAGTAGCTGGGACTATAGGCACCTGCCACAATGCCCAGCTATTTTTTGTTGCAGTTTGGCTGGGGCTGGGTTTGAACATGCAACCGTTAGTATATGGGGCCAGGGCCCTACCCACCGAGACACAGGCGCCACCCTTGAAAGTAATTTTTTTTTTTTTTTTTTTTTGAGACAGAGCCTCAAGCTGTTGCCCTGGGTAGAGTGCTGTGGCATCACAGCTCACAGCAACCTCCAACTCCTGGGCTCAAGCAAGTCTCCTGCCTCAGCCTCCCAAGTAACTAGGACCACAGGCACCCGCCAC
>CAUYQV010030983.1:0-10087 GCA_963574575.1 Galagoides demidoff | reverse complement strand
TATTCACTATGTTTTGATATAATGACTAAGCAAATGACATGAAATTTATGTTAACCAGCTTGATGAAAGTATTTCAAATTGTATATGAAAACAGTACAGTGTACCCCATGTTTGCATTAATGTATACAGCTATCAATTAATTAAAAAAAAAAAAAGGATATGGTAAAACCGGTATGTTCTGTCTTTGACGTCCACATGTATAAAACAACAGAGTGGCCACAGCAAAGTACTTCAATCAAGTCATCGATCCCTCTAATAAATTAAGGCTTTGACATTTTTGAACACTTTCATTCCACACTGCAACTCTACCTCTACATAAACTCTTACTCTATCAAAAGTGAGGATCACAAAGTAGAGTCAGCAGGATCCAGTGGGACTTAGGAGTTAAAATGCTCATGGAAAAAAAACAAAACATGGCTCGGCGCCTGTGGCTCAATCGGCTAAGGCACTAGCCACGTACACCTAAGGTGGCGGGTTCAAATCCCCAGCCCGGGCCCGACAAACAACAGTGATGGCTGCAACCAAAAAATGGTTGGGCGTTGTGGCAGGCGCCTGTGGTCCTAGCTACTTGGGAGGCGGAGGCAGGAGACTCGCTCGAGCCCAGGAGTTGGAGGTTGCTATGAGCTGTGATGCCATGGCACTCTACCCAGGGAGATAGCTTGAGGCTCCGTCTCAAAAAAAAAAAAAAAAGAAAAAGAAAAAGAAAAAAAAAAACAAAACAAAAAACTAGTATTTTTTTTTTGCTCCATGAATAGGTAATTTGTTAGATTAAAATATTTTAGGGGTGGTGCCTGTGGCTGAGTGGGTAGGACACTGGCCCCATATAACAAGGGTGGTGGGTTTGAACCCAGCCCCAGGCAAACTGTAACAAAAAAAAGCTGGGTGTGGTGGCAGGTGCCTATAGTCCTAGCTACTCGGGAGGCTGAGGCAAGAGAATTGCCTAGGCCCAGGAGTTGGAGGTTGTTGTGAGCTTTGATGCTGAGGGCGTCATTGTGTCTACTAAAGGTGACAAAATGAAACTCTGTCTCAAAAAAAAAATGTGTATTTATATATATTAAAAATATATATGTATATATATTTATATACATTAAAAATATATATATTTTTTTGAGACAGAGTCTCACTATGTCACCCTTGGTAGACTGCCATGGCATCACAGCTCACAGCAACCTCAAACTCTTGGGCTTAAGCGATTCTCTTGCTTCAGCCTCCTGAGTAGCTGGGAGTACAGGTGCCTGCTACAATGCCCAGCTATTTTTTGGTTGCAGTTATCATTGTTGTTTAGCAGGCCCGGCACCGGCTCGAACCTGCCAGCTTCAGTGTATGTGGCCAGCACCCTCTTCACTGAGCTCTGAGCACCAAGCCGTTGTTTTGTTGTTTTTTTTGAGACAGAGTCTCATTATGTCACCCTCAATAGAATGCTGTGGCATCATAGCTCATAGTAACCTCAAACTCTTGAGCTTAAGTGATTCTCTTGCCTCAGCCTCCCAAGTAGCTGGAACTACAGGTGCCCACTACAACGCCTGGCTATTTTTCTGTTGCAGTGGTCATTGTTGCTTAGCTGGCTTAGCTGGCCTGGGCTGGGTTTGAACCCTCCAGCCTTGGTGTATGTGGCTGGCGCCATAACCACTGTGCTATGGGCGCCAAGCCAAGATTAAAATGTTTTGATCTCAATTCTACCATTTCCATATTTTTCCTTCTACCAACAATGTACTCAAAATATAGCTAGAAGTCAAATAATTTTCCTAGAACAGAATGAAACTACCACTGTGCCATGATAAAAGTCTAGTCTGCAAATCTGAATCCACAAATACTTGAAACATTTGTGGTTTTGATACCTTCCTGTGTTTATGCTAAGGTACAAAAGTAAAATCTTTCTAGCTCAATTCCTACAGCATGATCTGTTGAACAGGCAAACATATTAAATGCTTAAAAGTGAAAGGTACTTTTTCACAAAGTACCATCCTTTTAGCATTTCTTCATGGGGCCCTGTTGGCACTGTGAATAGTCAAACTAACAAGGCTCAGGCGACAGCTCTTGAGTTCTTCCTCTGACCCAATGATCACAAATTCTAAATCATGTGGCCTATGAATATAGACCATGCCTTTGGGAATTTTTGGATCAGACTCAGAGAATTTTCAAAAATTACTATATAAAATTGCCTGCAGAAAAAAATATAAAATATACTTCTTCCTACCTCTTTGGATTCCTTTATGTAACAAGCTCCAGCCATTCTTGTCTACCATGTCCACATCAGCTTTGTGACTAACCAGCGTGGTGGCAATACTCTCTAGCCGTCGTGAAAGGGCTAGATCTAACGCAAGATCTCCATTATGATCCACTTCATTCAGCTTCCCAGGGAGCTACACAGATAAGTTTGTAAATTAGCACCTAGTCAGTAAAGAATACAACCTTTTTTTTTTTTTGAAACAGAGCCTCAAGCTACTCCCCTGGGTAGAGTGCCGTGGCATCACAGCTCACAGCAACCTCCAACTCCTGGGCTCAAGCAAGTCTCCTGTCTCTGCCTCCCAAGTAGCTGGGACCACTGGCGCCCGCCACAATGCCTGGCTATTTTTTGGTTGCAGCTGTCATTGTTGTTTGGCGGGCTCAGGCTGCATTCGAACCCACCAGCTCAGGTGTATGTGGCTGGCGCCTTAGCCACTTGAGCCACAGGCGCCAAGCCAATATGCAACCTATTTTAATTTCTTCCACATTGACCCTTAAATATCATTTTATACAAATGTTAAATTTAAGAGCCCTGACACTGCTTACTTTCCAAATCCAACTTTATTGACAAACTTCTATCAGACCTCTTCAGGGCACACACTTTCAGGGACCACAAAATTAATGGGGATCACAGAACAAATATAAGCAACAGGTTGAACACAGTGGCTCACATCTGTAATCCTTGTACTCTGTGAGACCAAGGCAGATGGATGGCTTGAGCTCAAGAGTTCAAGACCAGCCTGAGCAAAGCGAGACCCAGTCTCTACAAACAGAAAAACTAACCCCCCATTGTGGTGGGCACCTGCAGTCACAGCTACTAAGAAGGCTGAGACAAGAAAATCACTTGAGCCAAAAGGTTTGAGGTTGCTGTGAACTATGACGCCACAATACTTAACCCCAGGGTGACAGAGTGAGGTCCCATCTCAAAAAACCAAAAAACAAATGTAAACAACGTAGTAGTCAATGTAAGGACCACAGAGGAAATGTAGATAGAGTGCTGAAGAGCATAACTACCAAAGAAGAGGTTCAAGGAGCTATATAGTAAATGTTTTCATGGAAGTCTGTGGCTTAACTATCTAATTCCTCCTAGCAGTTTAATGTTTCCTTACATAGTGGACTCCCAGGATAAAACATATTTCACTCCCATCTGCCAAGAGCAATTGAATTTTCTTTTCTTTTTCTTTTTTGTTTTTTTTTTGAGACAGAGTCAAAAAAACTACTACTACTCGGCATAGTATTTATTAACTACTACTGACACAGTATTTATCTATTTATTTATGTATTTATTTATTTATTTGAGACAGAATCTCAAGCTGTCACCCTGGGTAGAGTGCCATGACATCATAGCTCCCCGCAACCTCAAACTCTTGGGCTCAAGTGATCCTCTCCTCAGGATGATCTCAAACCTGTGAGCTCAGACTGGTCTTGAACTCCTGAACTCAGGCAGTCTACCTGCCTGGGCCTCTCAGAGTGCTAGGATTACCAACTGAATTTCTTTTAAGGCAGTGTAGTAGGCAAAGTAACAGCCCCGCCCTCAAAAAAAATCTATATCTTAATCCCAGAACCTTTGAATATATATGTATGTCACCAACATGGCAAAAGGAACTTTTTTTTTTCTTGAGACAGAGTCTCAAGCTGTCACCCTGGGTAGAGTGCCATGGCATCACAGCTCACAGCAACCTCCAACTCTTGGACTTAAGCAATTCTCTTGCCACAGCCTCCCAAGTAGCTGGGACTATAGGTACCTACCACAACGCCTGGCTATTTTTTGGTTGTAGTTGTCTTTGTTGTTTGGCAGACCCAGGCTGGATCCAAACCTACCAGCTCTGGTGTATGTGGCCGGCGCCTTAGCTGCTTGAGCTACAGGTGCTGAGCCAAAAGGAACTTTTAAGAACTTTGAGATATGCTCGGCACCTGTGGCTCAAGTGGCTAAGGCACCAGCCACATACACCTAAGGTGGTGGGTTCAAATCTAGCCCAAGCCTGCCAAAACAACAACAATGACAGCCGCAACCAAAAAATAGCTGGGCGTTGTGGCAGGCGCCTGTGGTCCCAGCTACTTGGGAGGCAGAGACAGGAGACTCGCTTGAGCCCAGGAGTTAGAGGTTGCTGTGAGCTGTGATGCCATGGCACTCTACCCAGGGCGACAGCTTAAGGCTCTGTCTCAAAAAAAAAAAAAAAAAAAAAAGAACTTTGAGCTAGAGGAGTATCCTGGATTATCCAGGAGGGCTCAATCTATCTAATCACATGAGTCTTTAGAAGTGAAAAGGGAAGAAGAGGACTAGGTTAAAGAGGAGGATATGAGAAGGACCTGGCCTGCCACTGCTGGCTCTGAAGGTGAACATAGGGAGCCATGAGGTAAGGAAAAGTGGCCTCTAGAAGCTAGAAGCTGGGAATGGCCCTCAGCTGATAGCCAGCAAAATAATAGGGACATCAATCCTTAACCCTAAGAAACTGAATTCTACCAAAAGCCCAGATAACCAAGAAATGGATTCTCCCCTAAAGCTTCTAGAAAAAAGCACAGCCTGCCAAAGGCCTGTATTGGACTTCCAACCTACAAAACTATAAGGTAATAAATTTGTGTTGTTTTAAGCCACTAAGTTTGTGGTAATCTATTATAGCAGTAAAAGAAAACAAATAATGTAGATTTTGACACCTGGAAGGTAGGTGCTGCCATAACAACTGCCTAATAACATGCAAGTGTCTTTGAAATTGGGCAATGGGCTGAGACAAAAAGTTTTCTGGGGCATGACAGAAAAACTCCAGACTCCCTTAAAGAAACTATGAGTAGAAATGTGTACATTAAAGACTGTAAGACTGTGCTATAGCCTGGGGTTGTGGCGGGTGCCTCTAGTCCCAGCTACTCAGGAGGTTGAGGCAAGAGAATCATCTAAGCCCAAGAGCTGGAGGTTGCTATGAGCTGTGACACCATGGCACTGTACCGAGGGTGACAAAGTGAGACCCTGTCTCTAAAAAAAAAAAAAAAGACTGTTCCTAGCTGGGCATAGTGGCTCACACCTGTAATCCTAACATACTCTGGGAGGCTGAGATGGGTGGACTGCTTGAAGCTCACGAGTTCGAGACCAGCCTAAGCAAAAATGAGACCTTATCTCTACTAAACAGAAAAACTGAGGCAAGAGGACCACTTGAGCCCAAGGGTTGGAGGTTGTTGTTAGCTATGATGCCACAGCACTCTACCCAGGGCAACAGCTTGAGACTCTGTCTCAAATAAATAAATAAATACATGAAGACATAAATAAATAGATAAATACTGTGCCAGTAGTAGTTAAGAAGAAAGTAAGGAACATCACAGAGGAAAAACAAGTGCATTATACTTTTGAGAAAAGACATAAAAAATGAAAAAAGTAGCTATAATACCTGTGAATCCATTTCAATCAGATAAAGGAAGACCACATCTTCTCTTTCCACTTTGATAGCCTTATGTAATGGGTACTCCGTCTTGGATTTGATCATTTTGTATAATAACTGGGCACTCATGCTACTGAAGTCCTCCTTTCGTAAGTCATCCTAAGAATTAATAACATAATAAAAAGTAGAAAAAATTAAAATAACAAAAATTGTCATTTATTAAGCCCTTTGTATGTGTAGAAAGCAGAACAGATAGAACATACAAAGCAATGACAACTAGCATTTATTAAGCCCTTAGAATGTGCCAGGATCTACTTTTAAGGCCTAACATTTCCCAACTCATTTAATCTTCACAAAAACCCTGAGGTAGGTACTATTATCATCACCATTTTACAAATGAAAAAAGGAAGCTTAAGGAGGCTAATGTGTGCTTAAGGCGGCACAAGTTCAGATAGGAAATAAAGGGCCAAGTGCAGGTCTGAAACCAACAGGTCTACTTCCCAAGCCTGTGCTCATTACCACAGCTCTACTATGACTCTCAGTGAGCCCTCCACATGAGAAGAGAATCCTCTCTCCCTACAAAGATGGCAACTATAGACTTATACCTTCTATAAACAATTCACTCCTTTGACTCACACTTGGCTATCACAGATCTCTATATTTCAAACTGTTTTAGCAGAAAGCTTATCAAACCTGTTTAAATTCATTAAAATCCAGTTCTTTTAGCCACTTTTTCCGAAACTCTTCTTACAATGTCATTGAATACCAAATTATTTGCAGAAACTAACATAAAACAGCACTAGCCCTGGTTTTTCAAAAATGTAAAAAAAAAAAAGTAACAAAGAAATCTAAAAACTACTGCTTATGATGAAAACAACCTCAGAAAGGCAAATTCAAATTTAACACTGGGCTCCACCTGATGGGAGAGTGAGGGAAAACTCTGAAGTGGTGCTGCTTAGTACCATAGGTCCTGCTAGCCCCAGAGTGGCACCCAACTCCTAAGACTCTATACCTTCCATGGATAAAGGGCTAAGGTAGGTGCCCTTCCTTCCAAACCTGTTTCTGAACCTGTGGTATCTTCTGCCCCTCCTCTGAAATCCCAGAACTACCAGACTTTCAGAGCCGAAAACAGTCTCACAGGCGGTGCCTGTAGCTCAGTGGGCAGGGCACTGGCCATAAACACTGAGGGTGGTGGGTTCGAATCCAGCCCCAGCCAGCTGGATAAAACAACAATGACAACTGCAACAAAAAAATAACCGGTGTTATGGCAGGCACCTGTAGTCCCAGCTACTTGGGAGGTGGAGGCAAGAGACTTGTTTAAGCCCAAGAGTTTGAGGTTGCTGTGAGCTGTAACGCCACAGCACTCTACCGAGGGTGACAAGTTGAGACTCTGTGTCAAAAAAAAAAAAAAAAGAAAAGAAAACAGTCTCACAGATCTCTAGTCCCACTACTTATTCTACATTTTGTAATAATGGAAAACTAGATACCACAGAGTTAACTTTCCACAGAACCAACTCCCAACACTAAGTCTTCTGATTGACACTGAAGCTAATTTAGTCACACTCCTCAACCATCACTCACCCAATGGCTTGCAATGATTTCTGCACAATAGTTCATCAGTGTGCTGGCATTCAGTTCCTCTGCAGTCTGGTAGAAGCGAATACAGTTCCTGACATTCACCAAAGACATAACACCCTTCTCACATCTATAAAAGAATATTAATTATGAATGGTATTATTAGGATATATTCATAAATGAACAAACCAAAGTAATAATATGTCTCCTGGCTGGCTATGTCCAATAGCACTGTAATACACAGTATAAGATTAAGCAAAGTAGCTATGAATAAATATGGCAGGGCTTTGATATTTTAAAAATACTAGAATTTCATTATGATATTTTACTCCTCAGTTCTGGTCAGAATCAAAATAACCTACAAATAAATTTACTAAGCATATAATAATCAATTATAATAGGTGGCACCTGTGGCTCAGTGGACAGGGCACCAGCCCCATACACCGAGGATGGTGGGTTCAAACCCAGCCCCAGCCAAACTGCAACAAAAAAATATCTGGGCATTGTGGCGGACGCCTGTAGTCCCAGCTACTCAGGAGGCTGAGGCAATGGAATCACCTAAGCCCAGGAGTTGGAGGTTGCTGTGAGCTGTATGATGCCATAGCACTCTACTGAGGGCGATAAGGTGAGACTATGTCTCTACTAAAAAAAAAAATTAATTATAGTATAATTACTATATACTAAGCATATGTAATTAAGTGATCTTATACACAAGTAACTGTAGAATCGCAATGGACCAACTTCAGTTGTTTAACATGTAATTACATGAGATACTTCTGTAGTTCCTGCTAGCACAACTCTATCATGCAAAAAATGTTGATTAAAAATTGTTTCAAATATGAAGCTCTATACCTCAATAAATTAATACCTCCTAAAAAGTCCTATCCAAAGACGAATTTGTATGATTGATGTGTGAATTATAACTCAGTAAATCTATGTTTTAAAAACCTACCCAGAATATAATGCATAGAAACAGTAAAGAATTAAATGATCAGCCAGGTGTGACAGCTCATGCCTGTAATGCTAGCACTCTGGGAGGCCAAAGCAGGAAGAGCTCTTCAGCTCGGGAGTTTGAGACCAGCCAGAGCAAGAATGAAACCCCATCTCTACTAAAAATAGAAAATGTCGCAACCAGTTGGGCCCCTATGGCCCAGGTTTTGGTTACTGTAGGAAGGAACTAGGCGAGACACGGATTAGAAATACAAGCTTGTGGGAGATGGGTTAGCCCTTACTTTCCAGGTAGCCCCGAGCAACCTCTGCACCAGCCTTTTATTGAGACGGAATAATACAGGTAAGGGGAGTAATTAACAATGACTATGTGCTAAGGGCACGGGCTCTTTCTCCATAAGGAGCTCCTGTGGACAAGTCGTCCGAGAGCCCACCCCTCAGCTATAAATCATCTTGCTCAAAGGTCGTCTGACTCTTGGCGTCCTCTACAAGAAAAGTTAGCTGGGCATTATGGAAGGAGTCTATAGTCCCAACTACTCAGGAGGCCGAGGCAAAAGGATCACTTGAGCCCAGGAATTTGAGGTTGCTATGAGCTATGATAATGCCATGGCACTCTACCCAGGGAGACAGAGTATCTCAAAAGAAAAAAAAGATTCATGCACACACACATAAATCCTATTTCTGTTATAGCAACAACAACAAAACCAGAGTAACCAAAACCAAGAAAAATTTCCTACAATGGTTGTTCCCCATAAAGCCAGGTAACAACAGGACCCTTTCAGAATCACTAAGAGAACATCAACTACACATCAGGGAAAAGAGAGCCACAAGCAAGCAAAGAGAGATTTCATAACACAGAGCAGGCACTGCATCCTAGCTTTGAAGACACAGCACCAGACAGACCCATGAGTCCTCTAACCCCAGAAGTCCTGGAAACCTTAGTGAGTCTCCCACAAAACCAGGCCTATAGGGGAGAGACAGTCATGGCATGGTCTTTCATTCCCCTTTCCCTCCACATCTTACAAATCAGGTTCATCCTAAAGGCAGCCACAGCTGCGGCAATCTCCTAATGCGTCTTTAGGAGATTTTCTGACAACCCACCATTGATTCCCATAGCCCCTACAAAAACTCTTTTCTGACTACAAAGGCAGGATGTAGTAGAGAGAATAAAATGAACTATGAAGTAGAAAGACCTGTGTTGAGATCCACTATATTTTAGGGGCCAAATTACTTGACCTCTGTGCCCATCTCCTCTAGAAGGTAAAGATGATGCTCTATTTCAGAGGTTTGTGTGTTTTCAAGATGAAGGAAAACTAACTATACTTCGCACAGTATGATGTACATAATAGGTATGCCCTTAAGTGTGTAGTCCCTCTCCTAGCTATTCCCTTCTCTAAGGCCTGAAATTCCTTTACTAAGGAAAACAGAAAAAGTATAAAAGGAAATTATGTAATTTTTTTTTTTTTTAAGACTGAGTCTCATTTTGTTGCCCACGGTAGACTGCCTTGGTGTCACAGCTCACAGCAACCTCAAGCTCTTGGGCTTAAGCGATTCTCTTGCCTTAGCCTCTGGAGTAGCTGGGACTACAGGCACCCCCCACAACAACCAGCTATTTTTACAGACAGGGTCTTGCTCCAGCTCAGGCTGGTCTCAAACCTCTGACCTCAGGCAATCTACCAGCTTTGGCTTCCCAGAGTGCTAGGATTACAGGTGTGAGCCACCACACCAAGCCTTGAAATTATGTAATTTAATAACTGATATTAATGGATTCCAGTCCTATTATAAATAATAACTGGCCAGCAGATAATTCACAACCTTTTTTTTCTTTTTGAGACAGAGCCTCAAGCTGTCCCCCTGGGTAGAGTGCCATGGCATCACAGCTCATAGCAACCTCCAACTCCTGGGCTCAAGCGAGTCTCCTGCCTCAGCCTCCCAAGTAGCTGGGACCACAGGCGCCCGCCACAACACCC
>CAUYQV010030981.1:0-18703 GCA_963574575.1 Galagoides demidoff | reverse complement strand
GCTGCAACCAAAAAATGGCCGGGCGTTGTGGTGGGCGCCTGTGGTCCCAGCTACTTGGGAGGCGGAGGCAGGAGACTCGCTTGAGCCCAGGAGTTGGAGGTTGCTATGAGCTGTGATGCCATGGCACTCTACCCAGGGGGGTGGCTTGAGGCTCTGTCTCAAAAAAAAAAAAAAAAAAAAAACCAGCAAAAGCCAAGATAAGTCATTTCAAAGTAGAGGAGATGTGAAAGGCTCAGAAATGCGAGAAGAATTCTCAACCACGGTAGTAACCAAGAAAATGCAAAGTAAAAGCACAATGAGATACCATCTTATGCTTACCAAACTGGCAGAGTTTGAAAAGTCTAGTAATATCAAGTGTGGTGAAGAGGGGGGCATCCTGACTTTGGGAAATAATTTGATGGTTACATAGTGAAGTTGAAAATGAGCTTTCCCCGTAGGTCTCTGTGACAGAAATACCATTGATCATATTCTCTAGAAGACAGGAATAGAAGGTAAAAAAATTCTGTGGCTATATTGCTTATAATGTCAAGCATTAGAAATAATCCTAAATATCCATCATCAAAAGAACTGATAAATTATAGTACATTCATAAAATGAATAAACTCACAGGAGTGAAAGGGAACAAATGACAGCTGTATGCATCAAAATGGTTGTGCATGTGGGTAATCAATTAAAGCTTTTTTTTTTTTTTTTTTTTTTTTTTTAGCAATATTTGGCCGGGGCTGGGTTTGAACCCGCCACCTCCGGCATATGGGGTCGGTGCCTTATTCCTTTGAGCCACAGGTGCCGCCCCAAATTAAAACTTTTTATGTGGTTCATACACATGCAAAACTAGACATTCTAGCACTTGTGGATACAAACATGGATAGTAAAAGCAAAGCAAAGGATGACGTGATAGAGGAAGAACACGAAAGGCAAAGTTACTGGCAATGTGCCACTTTTTAAACCAATAGGAAAGTACCTATGGTGTATATAGATTATATATTCCTCATTTGTGTTTCTCCTAGGCACATATCTTTCCTAATACTGTTGTAGAACACTCTAGTTTTCAAGTGTTTAAATCAGAAAATGATGGAGGAAAAATAACTACCATAGATAGGGAAGTTATAAATTTGGTTCCCATTATCTTTGGTCTTTGTACCATTCAAATAGTAAAGTTCTCAAATGAGCCATCTATGTAGAGAACTCAATAGTTACGCTAAGGACGCTGAGTCAAAGAAGTCACTGTTACTTGTACAGTGTTGGGCCCTCTCATCGCTTGCAATCAGTGATTCTCAAAGTGTCCCAGGCAGCACTTGTTACAAATGCAAATTCTCGGGCCCCTAGCAGACCTACTGAATGGGAAATCTGGGGAGGGCACTCTCCAAACTGTGCCGTAAAGGTGATTCTAGGTGATCCTGATGTGTGCTGTTTTGAGAACCACTGCTGGCCATTTTTCAGATGTGTAAGAAAATCCCTTCATTACAACAAAATAAGACTCCTGGTAGGATCACATCAAAATTCTAAAGAGCTGAGAAAGACACGCCTCTGGCCCTTAAAAGAATATACTTCTTTCAACTTCTTAAATCCTTCAATTTGGGGGTCAGAAAACTACAGATCACGGACAAAATCCAGCTTCCCACCTGTGTTTGTACAGACCGTGATTTAAGAACGCTTTTACATATTTTTTTTCCAAATCATGGGAAGAATATTTCGTGATATCTGAAAACCATATGAAATTCAGATGTAAGTATATAAAGTTTCATGAGAACACAGGTGTGCTTATTCATTTACATACACCTACACCTGCTTTAGACTAATGGCTGAGTCACATTAACTTTTGACAGAGAAGATTTGACCTGCAAAGTCAAAAATACTTAGTATCTGGACCTTTTCAGAAAGGTCATTTGCTCTAATTTCAAAGCTAGAATCTACTAATCCAAAAGCAAAATACCCTGTATGGGCAATTATAGTGATTTTCTCTTAAATAAAATGCACTTTTCATTTTAATTCTACAGGCAAAAATCTAATAATTTAAAGAATCATCAGGTAAATCAGATCAGATCTATTTTTATCTACAAAACATACCAATCTAGGTAGAGCAGCTGGAAATGTTCAATGTGCTTTTTCTCTCTCTTCAACTATTCTAATAAGTGACAATAAATCACTGGTGAATTTCCATGAAGTACTGTATCACATTCCATTCTGAAAACTAACTGAAACGGACGCCTGTCTCACGGACCAGCCATCACCTCCGGTGACGCCATCATTTCCCGGATCACCCACTGCGGCCACCTTCCTTCCTGCCGCTCCTCCTCACGCTGAAACTCACCAGAGCTGCCTTCTCTCTCATCCTCAACCTCTTGCATTTTCTCCAGCCTGATTCAGTTTGTACCACTGAGTCTCGCTCAGTGAGTTCCTGAAATATTTCACTCAACACCCACGTGTGACCAGAACAGCCTGTTGGATGCACATTCATCTTCCCTTCTCCAATTTCACTTTCGTCTGCATATCTAAGAGCAGACCCTTCTTTGGTTTTGAGGGCTTTAACCATCACTAAAAAGAAAAGAATGCTTTCTCTCCCCTACGAGTCAATCAGATATTTCCACCTCGTAAGTCGTGGTCATCTCATCTTGAAAATGGAGCACTAAGGTCTGGACAGGTGAGAGTTTCTAGCCCACGTGAATCAATCCAGTTTTGTGGATTTGATCTCTGTTCAACTTACAGTGGTCTTCCCTGACCTCCAAATCCACAGACATTCACTTTGAGTTATGCAGATAAAATAACCCTCCAAATAGCTTGTGAACACGTCTCGACTGGCTTGAGACTAGAAAGGTGTTATGTAGTCAACAGGACGTGGGTCTCTACTGTGAAGATACCCAAAATCCAAATGGGGCCTCTGCCACTATTGTTGTCTTTGGGCAGGTTACCAAATGGTAAAATACAGTAACACACTTACCTTCAAGGGCCCTGGCGGCCTTTAAGAGATCTTGGTGTGGATGAGGGTAAGGTGCCCTTTCCTCCACAGGAGCCGCCCGCGTAACCCCAGGGCACATAGCTTGTTCTGTATAAACTACATTCGCACTCTGCCCCTGTCCCTCTGTCTCTCTGACTTCTACTGCACCTACCTTTTTTTAGCTTAACTATGGCAGCAATGCTTTTGTCCCCAGGCCAGACTACTCAGTGGACATTTGGCCTGGATCCTGCAGGCTTCTTGGAAAGCTCCCTGCAGTCTGGCCCTGTTCCCACTTCATCTCACATTCCACTGTCCTCAGGCTCACCCGGCCCTGACACGCTGCCCTCCTTGCCCTTAGACAAGTCAGGCCCTTTCTGGCCTCCCAGACTCCACGTGTGCTCCCTCTACCTGGAATGCTTTAAAGAGAGGACTGGGAGTTGCTGCCCAGTGGGCTCCTGCGCGTGGGCACATATAACTTGTTCAGCTTGCAAATTTCTTCTGGAAATTTTTGAAATAGCTGACATGTAAAATTTGGGTGACTTCACATAAACTTTATATTTGAATTCTATAGTATCTTAGAATGCTCTCCTTCAAAAGCCATCTTCTGGCTTCTCTGGGAAGATCCGAAGGTCCAGCAACACTGGGCCTACTGCATCTGTGCCGGTGGGCAGGAGACTTCTAGACAGTGCGGTTCTCAGCAGGCCACCTGCACTCATTTTCTCTCTCCAGCCTGAGCATCTACCAACTTGACTTAAATAGAGGCTGAAGGGAAGCCAGGCTCCACCCTTTAAGGCAACTAACAGGCCACCTCCTCACGGAGACTTTTTCTAACCCTCTTGTCCCTGATCATGTTTTTTCCAACTCACCCCCATGTCTTTCATAGTTTTAAGTGGCTAAAATAATTGCTTTTATGGTTAAGAATGGTTGAATATTGGCAATTTAAGATGACTCAACCTGATACCATAATTTGTCTTTTTTAACATAAAAGACCATGAAAATTTTGCCTCTTTTTAATTCTTCTTACTGGTGTTTTTGTATTTCCTACAGAAAGTCAGTTCATTAGGGCAAGAACTTAGTCTTCAGTTCTTTTTGAAAACTACTTCATAGAAATTCCAATTGACTAGGACACGGTGCCTGGCCAGCACTAGTCACTGAAATACAGTAGAACCTCCATAGCTGACCACCTCCTTAAGTTGATCTACTTTTCATAGACAGGACATGCACCACATGTACGTATCAGCACAGCAGGCCTAGCTCCTTGTGCTGACCACCTCCGTATGTTGACCAGTTTGTTACAGTCCCTTGGGTGGTCATCTTACAGAGATCCTACTGCATTTGAATGAATAAATTAAAAGGACTCTTCCCACCAAAAATTCCTTAGCAGCTACAGAACATACATAAAGTCCTCCCTAACCTCTCCTGAGGAAAGTAACCCAAGTTGTAAGTATTTTCCCAGCTGACAGGCAGGGGCAGCCTTCAGCACTGCCCCATACTCAGCTGGCCCTGGCCTCAGTCTCGGACCATCCCTGCATACAGAGCTGGTGCCCCTGGTTCTAGCAATGGCAATTGCTCCTAAGCTGCACTCTGGGACACCTGTGTGAACCACACATCTGCTGAGAAGCTCCCCCCAAGGTAACTGCTAACAGCTACAAAAACTTCTTCAGCTGTGCTGATGTCAGCAAGAGGTGGGTCCCGTCCAGCCCTCCAGCCCTCCGTAGGCTGTGTGCTCGTTTCATCGTCACGGTTATTTAACTCTTCTGTTTCTTCCTCCTTCCTCTAGAGCAGTGGTTCTCAATCTGTGGGTCCTGACCCACAGGAACTGTATTAAAGGGCTGCGGGATTAGGAAGGTTGAGAACCACTGCTCTAGAGGATGTATTAAATTATCTGTGGACACTCAGAGCTTAATTTCAGGCATCAATAACTGTTCAATGAATAAAGAACATTATTATTTGAACGGATGAGATCAACGAAGTGCCACACGGAGCAGATTTACTCTGGGTGGTAAATGTGGGAGCTGCGTTTCCCTTCACTGGGCATCATCTCCCGGGCTGGAGCAGGGATGCAGAGCAGGGTTCACGCCCAAGCCTGCCAGCTTTGGACATCTGGGCTTGGCAGAGGACACGGCTAGAGAGACCATTTTCCTGCTCTTTGGCGCATAAGAATGTTATGTAGGTCTACGGAAAACACTTTCCAGAAGACACTGAACAGTTAAGCTAAGTGATATTCTAATTCCAGAGAAATTGCTCTTTTCAATAGTTTTCTTGTTGACAAAACCAGTGTACATTTTAAATATTGGACTAGACCTCACTCTTCCGTGTGGCACTGTTGGTCACACACTATCCAACTTTGTGTCCTGTTTGAGGCTCTCCTGACCACACCCCTCTGGCCCTGGCAGTGCCTTAAGCTGGTGCAAACCCCTGTGTCTATCCTTACGTCTTCCCCTTGGCAAGTCTCATCTGACATTCTACCAGCAAATCGTCCCAAACTCGAATGGCCCAGAGATGACGTCACAGGCGCACCCAAACCCGCGTCAGTCCTCTAGGATCTCGTGGCACCACCTGACTCTCCAACTGTCCACGTTTTGCACACAAGTGGGCCGCTCCCGCACAGGCCACGTCTTTCTGTGCTTTGATGTACTTGCACATCAGCTCCTGTCCTCGCCTCCGAGTAAGAACAACTCAGCCCGAAAGGTTTCGCTTAGGGGGCATCTCCTACAGGAAGCTTTCCCTAGAAAGGGAAAGGCCACGCCACGTGCCCCTCTGCTGAGCTCCCAGAACTCATCTGTCCGTTCATTTAACAAACACTGAGCATCCCCAGTATCCAGGCGCTGCTCTCCCCGCACTGAGCACACACCAGTATAAAATCCCTGCCCTCCTGGGGAGCGTACATCCTAGTGGAGGAGACAGGCAATTAACAAGAAAATGACTCGTTTTAAATACCTATGTCCTAAAATGATAGGTAAGATATGCAGCATGCTAGATGGTTAGTGCTATAGAGAAAAAGAAAATGAACGGGTAAGGAATCCTGAGGAAGGTGCAATTTTAAATAGGATAGAAAAGAAAACCTCACCAAGGTTACATTTAAGCAAAATCCTGGAGGGGGCAAGGGAGTAAATCACAGTGAAGCATTCTGAGCTGAGTAACAGACGGACTGGATGGTTTACAGAGTAACAAAGGAGTGTGACTTCAACGTAATAAGGAGGAGAAATCAGCACATGGGGCTCAAGAGCTGCGACAAGGGACAGATCGTGTTGGTGTGGATGGGCCGCAGTAGAGAACATGCTTCTCCCCTGAGGTGAGAAGCCTCTGGATACTTTTGAGTGTCAGTAACATGACCTGACTTACCTGTTGCCATCTTAAAAGACTGTAAAACAGCAAGGGCGAAATTAAGAAAATGGCACAGAGGCCATTTGGGTGGCCCAAGGCACCGGGCTGTGAAGGATGGATGAAGCGGTCAGATTCTAGATATGTACCACGTTCTGAATGCTGGGCCAACAGATCTGTGACTGGACTGGCTGCTGGTTATGAGAAAAATGGAGTCACAGATGTGATCGAGGTTTGGGCCTGACTAACTGGAAGGAGGGACTTGCCAGTCACTGAAGCAGGAGTGAGTCCCGTGTGGTGAGAGGTGGGTGTGAGATGCTCACTAGACCAACATGGAGAGGGCGTGTCTAGGGCTGGACACGGACAGCTGAAGTCCAGGGGAAAGCTCAGGGTGGAGCCCTGAGCATTTCCAGCACATTTAAAGCAGAAACACTGGGAACGTCACTAAGAGCTCCGACTGCAGCCTGGGAAGCTGCAGCAGTGAGAGGCTGAGGAGGGCACCTCACTGAACTCATTGCACACAAACGCCCGGGAACCTTTATCTACTGGAAGAAAACTATAAACTATTCAGTACACAGGACAGACCCCGTGGTTTTTGTCTCTGTATACTTAGCACGGGGCCTGGTAACAAACAAGTGGTGCAACACCTTCTGAGAGAATCACAGGTAAAATCCTTACAGGGCAAACAAAAGGCATTAAAAACGGAATCCGAAGGACTTGCATACAAATAGCAACTGCCAGGATACTGACAGATGAACAAAACTATAAGACAAAATGATAGAAGTCACTATTAACACCTTCCATATGCCAGACGCTGTCAACACAGTATCCCATGTTCATTATTAGTCACTGCTCACAAGGACAACAGTGTCACCCCTTACATAGAAAAGTAAATTTAGGCTACAGCAGCTGGGTGGACAAGGTCACAGAGCTGGAAGTGGCCAGGAAGGATTCAAACCCAATGTGGGAACCCAAAACTCACGACTCTTGCCTCACATCTACCCCAGACTCTTTGCATACCCATCAGACTATGTAGATAAAAGCCTGGATCTAAAAATGTAGTATATGCATAGTATGGAGTACTATGCAGTCATTAAAAAAATGGCAATCTAGTTATATTTTTTTCTTCTTTTCAGAGTCTCACTCTGTCACCCTGGGTAGATTGCCGTGGCCCCATAGCTCACAGCAACCTTGAACTCCTGGGCTTGAGCCATCCTCTTACCTCAGCCTCCCGAGTAGCTAGGATTATAGGCACCCACCACAATGGCTATCCTATTTCAAAAGGCTTTCAATGTAATGATATTATGGAAGGAATGCTGACATGGAGATAAGAAGGTGTGACTTTTATTCCCTTTTCTATAAAAATATGTATCCTGATATAAAATAGTTTTTCTGTTTTTCTTTTTAGTAGAGATGGGGTCCCACCCTTGCTCAGGCTCTGTAATGTAGTATCTTTGGGGACAACCTGGAGGGAACTAGAAGCCGTTCTTCTAAGTGAAACATCACAAGAATGGAAATCAGATACATGTACTCAATACCTAATTGCAACTATTAGTTGCCAATTAAGGGCATATACGGAAGTAAATTTCAATGGAAATCAAACTGGGGAGGGGGATGGTAAATTCTCAGCTATTGGGTACAGTGCAGACCATTTGTATGAAGGGCAAACTTACGTGTAGAACTCTGACACAATCTGTACAAAAATAAAGTATGTACACAAAACATGTGTACCCCCTAATGTTCTGATATTTAAAAAAATTTAAAAACACCCTGGATTTAAATATCTATTTAAAAACAAAATAAAACCTTTGTCAAAAAGGCAGGAGAATTTGGGAAAGGATCCCTGCATTGGGGTTGACCAAGTCTGTAACTTGACTACTCACAGTTTCCAAACATGCCCAGAACAACTGTGAATAAACAGCTGGCCGGGTCAGAGCTCAGCAGACAGAGCGGCTGAGAGCGATGGGAAGATGGTGACGAGTAGGGGCTGAGCCCATCTGAGACTCACTAGCACACAAATGTAAAATTCAGCGTGACTCTCAGGGAAGAGGTAGGGAGGAGGAAACCACAAACCACTTAAGACTGACGTTTCTTCTGATTACCATGCACTATCAGCACTTTAAAAAAAAATATAGGCTATATCTCCCTAAAATCTACACCCCCCAAATCACTTAAGAACTAAGGTCAAAGCTCACAGGCACGAGGACAATATTTGATCTAAAACTTGAGCTCTAAAATCCAAGGACATTTTCTTGACTTTAGAAAGAAATATCACATGACTAAGCAATGAATTAAAGGGGCCCATCTGCCAAGATTAATAGTGAGGACAGGAAATAATAATGAAGTGGCCTGAAGTTGAACTAAGTCACCTCTCATTTCTCTAATTTCTGCACCTTTTATCTCCATTTTTATTCTGGCCCTTATGCTTTACTTTCTATTCATTAATTGGAGCCCACGTCTTAACTCTCTGACTTCCTAATTCCCTTGACAGCATCACAGAATCTCCTCGGTCTCTCGTAACTCCCACAGGGCTTCGCGCAAACACACAGCAGCGACTGCTCTGCAAATCACTGCAGGACTCTGAGTGCACACTCATACACATTTTATAGAAAAGGGAATAAAGGCCACACTTCCCTATCTCCCATTTCAGCATTCCTTTCATAATACCATTACATTGAAAGCCTTTTAAAAGTCTAAGAACTAAAGCATAATGGCTCAAAGTAAGAGGTGGCAGAGAACATTTTCCTACCTGTACACGTCACACGAGTAATCAAGAAGACATTCGCTTACGGTCTTCCTAATGCTTGAGCATATTTCACAAATGTTTATACCAATCGATACCTTCCTGTAAAGATGCAAAACTACTTTTTCAATGGATAATTTATTTTATACAAAACCTTGGATACAGCCTGTGTCTCCCAAATTGATTTTAAATATCGGCTTATACTAGAATCAGTGTGCTTAGTATATTAAACGACATCCAGAGGGTTAGGTTCTGGGTTCTAATGCCAGGTCTTAGATTGTCTGGTACTAAGTTTTTACAAAATGGAGATATTCTCTCAGATTATTTTAAGAATGCATATAAATTACTAAATGATAGGCATTTGATTTTACTTTGCACCCCTCACAAAAACACTTTCCAAACTTATGATCAGCTACTTTTAAATGATGTTATTTCTTGAAAGTAAATGATAGGTAGTTTGACGAACCTAAAGGTTTTAAGAAACCCCAATGAACTACTGTCTAGTACAATTACATATATTCATGGAATAACTAAAAGTAGACAGATGACTGAATTATGACTTACTTTTGTATACATGGAAAGATTTTCTTTCAATTTAGAGTTTTTAAAATACACAAATTAAAAAGTTGCAATATTCTGTATTGAACCTGTATGCTAAAATAAGGCCTTATATATGTTTCAAAGTTAGTGGGAGAAAGCCATCTAGTTGTAACTTAGATTACCAGAAGATATCTCCCTATATTCAAAAACACTTACGGCCTAAAAATTGAGAAGTGGATTATATTAGAAATTGTCTGGGGAAACAAAATTAAGGGGACAATCGTCTGAGGTATCATTAGTATCAACACTTGACTCCAATCATACAGGGCTAGCAGAAGCTAAGTGGATGAGCATAATCCAAGGCTTCTCAACTTAAAAAAAAAAAAAAAAACAGGAAATTTCAAAGTGAGCTGTTCAAAGCTGCCACAGACAGTAAATAATTGTGTCTGTATGCTCTAAGATAATCTTCACTGAGTTGTGTTTTGGTTAAGATCTATTTTTCTAACTTCTTTGGAAAAAAAATCAAGTATCCTCCAGTTATTACATTATTAGGATCATCCGAGAGCAAAAAGGAGCAGGACTCTTAGGTACTAGTTTTCATTATAAAAAAGTATTACTTATTCAAAAACACACACATATTAACCCTTGGCTAGGCATTTTAGTTTGGGGAAGATTGTGCATCTAGAAGCATCCATAATCTGATTCCAGTGAAATACCCTGAAACAGACAACCTGAATCAGAATTACAGAATCAGTTACAAAAACTAGAGTATGAGAGAGTAAGACTTGGAATTAGAACCCAGAACTTAATGCACTTGTTTGTGGATGTCTTTAAGTTCTAGTTGTTAGGTACCACTGAAGAACCTATTCCCAAAACGTCATGAATGAAAGAATAGAAACCTAAGTATTAAGTATCCCAACAGGGGTCATCTAGAAGGTAAGTTCAGAAAAGAATATTACTTCAAATGAGAACAGTAACACACATGTGAGCAGACTACATCTACACATTTCCTTCAAATTCCCTTAGAAGGCGGCAGTGTCATTCACTCCCAGCCACAGCTTCTCATCACACTTCCTTTATTCTCTGTACTTTGTGGTGCGCTTTACACAGAAACATCAATTTCCTTTCTTGAGCAAGGTTTAGTTAATGTTCCGTAGCTGTGCCTTCCAAAAGCCACCAGCTGTCCCCAAATCACACGAAACCACTTTAACACAGGATTCAAGGCTCCATAAATTCCTGGTCCAGCCATTCTAGCTTTACCACACGCTAGTCCGTGCAGTGACTCACATTTTATCTTCTATTTACTTTTCATCTCTGTAGAATCTAGAGACCTTAACCACTATACATTTTATCTCTTTGCTCTTGTAGTAAGTTCATAAAAACTATTTTTCCTCTTTAAAAAAACAAAAGTGCAACAAAAGAAAAAATAAACTGGACTTCAACAGAATCAAAAACTTTTGTGCAGCAAAGAACATTTCCTAGAATGAAAAAGGAGCCAGGTATGGTGTCCCAGCTACTTGGGAGATTGATGCAGGAGGCTTGCTGGAATCCAGGACTTTGAGACCAACCTGGACTACACAGTGAGACCCCATCTCTACAATTAGCTATTTAAAAATTAGCCAGGTAGGGTGGCATGCACCTATAGTGCCAACTATTCAGGAGGCTAAGGCAGGAGGATCATAGAGCCCAGGATCATTGAATGTTCAAGGCTGTAGTGAGCTATGATCATGCCATTGTACTCCATCCTGAGCAACAGTGAGCTTCTGTTTCTAAAAAACTAAAGAAACAGTGAAAAGGCAACCCACAATGTGAGAACAGACTTGTAACTCTTATTCAAGAAGGGATTAATATCCTGAATTCTGGCTCAGTGTCTGTGGCTCAAGTGGCTAAGGCGCAAGCCACATACACTTAAAGTGGCAGGTTCGAATCCACCTTGGGCCTGCCAAAACAACAATGATGGCTGCAACCAAAAAATAGCTGGGCCCTGTGGCAGGCGCCTGTGGTCCCAGCTACTTGGGAGGCTGAGGCAGGAAACTCACTTGAGCCCAGGAGTTGGAGGTTGCTGTGAGCTGTGATGCCACAGCACTCTACCCAGGGGGATAGCTTGAAGCTGTCTCAAAATAAATAAATAAATAAATCTTGAATTCTAAATATAAAGAATTTCTAAAACTCAACAACAAAAAATAAGTAAACTTTGAATAGACATTTCTCCAAAGATAACATATTATACAAAACAGGAAAATGCAAATCAAACCCACAATGAGACGCCACCTCACCATGAAGACAGTGATTATCAAGATCAAGCAAGCAAACTCAATCCCAGAAATATCAATTATTAGTCAGAACGTGGAAAAATCAGAACTGTCGTGCACTGCTGGTGGGAACATAAAAATGATGCAGTTGTATGGAAATTAAACACAGATTTACCATCAAATCCAGAAATTCCATTTCTGGGTATGCACCCCAAAGAGCTGAAAGCAGGAAATCTAACAGATATGTGTCCACCAGTGCTCACAGTAGCAGCATATTCACTAGTCAATGGAAAGGAACAATCCAAATGTCCACCGACTGATGAATGGATCAACAAAATGCAGCACAGACATACAATGGAATATTTGGCATTCAAAATTAAAAAAACCCTGATACATACTCCAACATGGATAAACCTCGAAAAAGTTACACTAAGCGAAATAAACCAGACACAAAGGACAAGTGTTGTATAAGTTTGCTTTTATGAGGCCCTCGAAATGCCAAATTCAGAGACAGTGATTAGGAGGGCCTGGGGAGGAGGAAGAACGAGGGAGTTACTGTTTAACGGGTACCGTGTTTCAGTTTGTGACGATGAAAACGTCGTTCTGGGGACAGACGATGGAAATGGTCACATGACATATGAATGTGCTTAATGCCACTAACTGTATACCTGAAAATGGTTAAGACGGTTATGTATATTTTACACTTAAAAAAATGAGGATTCAAGTAAACGTTAATTAACTCCATTAATCTTCTCAATATTTAATATAGGTATTACTAATTATTATACTGGTTTGTCAGTTGGATATAAAATGAGTCTTCCTGGGCAGCGCCTGTGGCTCAAAGGAGTAGGGTGCTGACCCCATATGCCGGACGTGGCGGGTTCAAACCCAGCCCCGGCCAAAAACTGCCAAAAAAAAAAAGAGTCTTCCTACAAAGTTAGAAAAACCTTTAAAATTAGAGACTATCTCTTAGGACATTTTTATTAAGCAATGTTTAAAATTTGGCCTATGAGATGAAAATAATTTATCAGAAACAAGCAGACTCAAGAAACCTCGGCTGAGGATTCATCTTCTCCATCGGTCCCTGGCTCTGCTATGACTGATACTCCTCATCTGTGTAGTGTCCTTCATCGCATCATTGTTATCACTCAGAGAAGACAGCTAAAATTGTAAAGTAATTATATAAATTGAACAACGGCATGTAGGATTCAAATGCTAAGCTTGAATTTCACAGACTTCTGTATAAATAAAAGCAAAGGGAGAGAAAATGATTCGAAGAAATGTATGTATTTCTGGGTCTAAAATCAGATAAAACATCTTAAGTTGGAACAATAGGGCTATCACGGCACACATTACTAACAGTGTAAGAATTTCACATAGTTAATCTATGTTTTATCAAAAGGAACTTTTTCCAAGGATAGTCACATAAATAATCTCAGAAACTCAGAATCCCTTATTACTAGGGGAGATGGATATGTGGCTTTATTGATTTAGTAAAGAAAAACTAAAACCAGTATTCACTATTTTTAGAAGCAAACTAAAAACATACATAATAATCAAAATGAATCCAAAGGGCAGCACCTGCGGTTCAAAGGAGTAGGGCGCTGGCCCCATATACCGGAGGTGGCGGGTTCAAACCCGGCCCTGGCCAAAAACTGCAAAAAAAAAAAAAAAAAAAAAAGAATACAAAATTTGAAATGATCATTAAATAAAAGCAAGAAACAACAAATTGCACAAATAGAAGCATTGGCTGGCTGTTAGCATGGAGGAATCTGGGCATACAAACGACATGAATCAACAGTACGGCCCTGCTATTTTGGAAGAAATGATACTGCAATAAATGCCAACGATCTACAAGCTGAGATAACTTAATATTTGAATTTCCACATCTTAACATAGGCCAAAATAAAGGGTCATAGTCATTTTAATCTTGCTCCTAAGTCTTTGAATATAGCAGACACTTCATAAAAATTACTGCCTAGGCTCAGCGCCTATAGCTCAGTAGCTAGGGCACCAGCCACATACATCAACAGCTGGCAGGTTCAAACCCAGCCCAGGGCCTGCCAAACAATGATAACTACAACTACAACAACAACAATAAAAAAAAATAGGCGGGCATTGTGGCGGGTGCCTATAGTCCCAGCTACTGGGAGGCTGAGGCAAGAGAATTGCTTAAGCCCAAGAGGAGGCTGCTGTGAGCTATGATGCCACAGCACTCTACCAAAGGGTAACATAATGAGACTCTGTCTCAAAAAAAAGGAAAAAAAGAAAAAAGATTACTGGCTAAATGAAGATCATTTACTAAGAACCTGGAGCCTCTGAGTAGCTAGGGGTCCCCACTGCCAAAACAGAAACCTTAACACACAGGATGTGTTACTGTCTTAGTAAAAATCCATAACATTAAAATACTGCAGGGAACAATGGTATGTGACTCCAAACTCTGTCCTCAGAGTTTAAGGACAAGGTAGTGAGGAGCAATCAAGGAGTCACGATCTTTCCACGGGGGACACTGCAGCTCTTAAAATCTGGACAGATGTATTAAGAAGATGGCTTGCTAAGGACAAAATGGGAGGTTAAGTTATTTAATTGGAAAAGCCAAGGAGAAGAATGAGATAAGCTCTGACAGGAGGAGCATTAGTGTGGGCTGGGGTTTCCTGCCACCAGTGTAGAAGGTGAGGAGTCGACTGGCTTAGCATTTTCTGAATTTATCAAAAACACGTGCAGAATCCACCATCTTTTTAAAGTGCTAGGAGACTGTCATTTCACATGATAGACCACACTAGAATATCTGGTAATAGATTATCTTTTAATCTAAAAAATGAATGAAGAAGGTACAAAATAAGAAAATGGTAAAGTTCTGTTCGTTTATGACAAACTTGAAGAGAGAAATCTGACCCACATTTATCTGTTTTCCCTCATTCCTACCAACGATACTAGGCTTTTGTTTACTTATCAGTTCAGTATCTTAATGCTAAAGTTAATAATTCTTTATACTTAGTTTTGAGATTAAAGTTTTAAGAAGATTGTTTTTATTATGCCTACATAAAATGGGATTTAAAAAGTTTAATTTTATTTCTAAAAAGCATTTAATTAACAAGGTGAACAAAATTAAGACAAAGTGAAGGGAAATATTTTTAAAAAATCACACTAATAATGAAGACTTTAATGATAAACAAGATAACTTTATTAATGGCAATTCTAATTCTTAAATCTCTAATTAGAAATACAGTAAAATATTATATAAAGTTCCCTCTTCTGACAGGATTAAAGAAATCATTATCAGCCTTTGAGAATAGAAATAATAAAGTGACAGGTAAATATTACTATAAACGAAGAAGATATCTGCCTTTTATTATTTTTAGAATAGATTTATCACTTAAGAATCATGTTAAAAATTAGTAAGAAGTTTTTAAAAAGCAATCAACTTCTAGGTTTATGGTAATTGCCCTGTAACAGCTTTAAAATAAAAAATATTTAGATAAATGTGCTTAACATGTAGTTCTTTAAAGAATATTAAAATTTTAATAGTGAGATGAATCAATGACAAGAAACTATCATCTTCCTCAGGAAAAAGAAACTAAATACTCCCTAATAAAACAACGATTGGGATCCTAAATTACATTCTGATGTTGAGAAAGTCAATTTAGTGATTTAATTTTTCCACAAAATGAGTGATCACTATGACTTCTATACCAACAAAGGTATAATTTAGGGAACAGAGTAAATCTATGAGGATTTAAAAATTGTTCCTATCCACTTCTTATTTAAGATGTGATGATTTATGGCTCTGACAGATTATTAATTTTCAGGAAATATGCAAGAAATCCATGTCAAAGAAAAACAGTGGACTCTCAAAGGCATGAGCTTTTGTCACTTTATTGTTGACCAATGAATATCGTCCAAAATTAGAGATGTAACTGTAACTTAATTGTACAACACAAATTGTGCTAATGGCAAAAGCCTGCTGGTATTTACCAAATACTCATTAGTGCATTTTTACATTGCTATATGAACATGTGCTCTCAACTGCTATGATAAAAGTTATAATTGATTTAATCCTTATGAAGACCCATATTGCAAATGGTTGTTCTTGTTTAGAAAAATTCACACATCTTTAAAAATGGATCAAATCCATTTCAATCCTAATCTACAAATAGATTATAAACAGCAAATATATCTGGTAATTTTTCAACACTGTATCAAACTGACGTAGCAATGGTAGGGCACACAATTCAAAATGAGGAAAATTAATAAAAATCCACTGGAAATGCAAGTTTTTCACTTCTTATGGCAATTGCTTTAAGGTGAACACTCATGTCTGAAAGCATGAATAGCAGGGTCCACCATCACTGCCTGTAACGTACTACAGGTACACGCATTTCCTTCTGCAGGGTTTTGAACTTGTGCACAACCAAAGTACAACAGTCACTTCAAGGCTAACCAGTTATCTTTTGTCCTACAAACTCCAAAAAAATATATTAAATGTAACCTTTCCTTTGTATAATGGTCTGCCCAGATTAATCCTTTTAAAGTCAGCAAAATCAAAAAAGCACAAAGAGATTTTCAGACACAACTTACATCTATTGTGCATGAAAAATATTTAATAAAATGGCAATTTTAATAGACAAATATAAATTTGAGTGCATAATACCAAATGGGAAGTAGCTGAACCACACAGAGAAAACAAGGCTTTCCACATCTCCAAATCTAGGTGTCTCACAACGAAGAAATTAGAACATGGAATATTTTAGAACATCTTTCTACCTGGAAAGATTTCTTCAGTAAGATTTAATTGAAATTAATATAAACTAAAATTATAATTTCTAAAATAAGATTAACCAAATTTAAGTATTTTTAGTTAGAGACTGAAAAAATTAAGCACAGTGATTTAGAAACCAAAGACACTAAAATGATTATATAGTTATCTATCAAGAAATGAAGGGAAAGTCTTCATATGCTACAAGGATAACATCTCTCTCTCCCTGCCCTACCAACACACACACACACACACACATACCTTTCCTCAGCCATACAACACCCCTCCAGGAAGACAGCATACAAGAGAGAGCTTACAATTTTGATACAAATCAGAGTCCCCAGATTGAGTCAACAAAAAGGCAGCTAAAAATTTAGGCAGCCTCAGAAAAAAGGGCAGACTCCAAGATATTCCAAAGAAAATGAAATTTCAAAAGTATTCCTGCATTATTGAGACTATTACTAGGAATTATAAAACATACGGCTTACATACTCCACTGTGTCTTAACCACCAGTCATCACAGGTGTAGTAGTGAGGTAGCATTACTGTCCCCTTTTGGGTCTGTTGTTTTCTAAGCCGCCATTCCAGAAAGGCCAAGTGTTTTTTAAATGATTAAAATCAATTACCAACAAATGTGTACTTTCTTTTATTAATCATTTGTTTTTCTAAGACAATCTATGAAAAAGCAAAACTCTTTAAAATCTTTCAGAGACTTTTATCAATAAATTCTCCAGGAGAACTACTGCCCGCTGTCTATGCCTCTGTGAATCGGCAAGCAAAGAAAACTGTCATGCGATTATAGGAGATGAAACACCAATCAGTTTAGCGATCAAAGAGGACTGCAGTTAAGTAAATATTAAGTAGCCAATAATTGGGATTTAAAAATAAGTAACAGCCAACTGAACTATACTATTAAATGTTCTAGTCTCTTGAATGATTCATAGCCATCTTCTACACAATGATCAGAGACTGTCCACTCCGCTCCCTGCCGTCATTCAGACACTGCCTGATCTGTATGAGAGCAGAACTGTGGCCACAGCACGGCAGGACATGAGATGAGCACACGGAGAACATGTGGGTGAGAGAGAATGTGGACATATATGCAGGTTAAACATGGTAGGGGCAAGGGAAACACTCATTAAAACATTCACCATTATCCTTTAACATGTACAAAGTGCTCAAACCAAACATACATATTTGTCATACATGATCATTAGTGTTAAGTTTCAACAGAAAAAAAAAATGGAAAGTGAAAAAGTGTGAAGGGAGGTGATGAAACACCATTCTCTATTCTCGGACACAAAGGAAAATGAAAACCAAGCATGACATCACACTGCCTTAAGTCGACGTGCGCCCCTGAAATTTGTCTTTTAGCCACCACAGTCAAACCGATACAAGTGCTTTGGCAAGGTGGGTGCATTCCATCACATCTGCAAAGGCCTGCTTTTCTCTGCTGGTGGTTCAGACTATGAAGAGCATGTATGCAAAGTACCAGCGCTCACATTGCTTCAAACTCGTCGATGCGCTGCTTGGTGTTGCCTTGGCGAATCTGCCGCAGAGTCTTGTACTTATCGCGGCCTGCTTTCACGTTCTCCGCGTGGAGAACATCGTTCTGGGTTTTCTTGGTTTCATCTCTGGCTTGGGCTAGTTCTGAACTTAATGCCTATATTTAAAAAATAAAAAGTATGACTATTATTTTTCTCAGGTTTAAAAAAAATTGTGAAAATAGTTTAAACATTCATACACACATGCCAAATCTCTTGAGTTTTCAAAACATTAAAATTTCCACTGTGAAACTTTTTTCTTTGAACTGTTTTAGTAATAGTGATGACAGTGGGGAGGAAGGCCTTTCACATCTACCTTCAACCACCATGATATTTTGCATATTGTTTTAAATTTCCTTAACTTTCACATCAAATACTTGAAATGACTTACAGAAAATTCAATGGCGCCAAGTTGACTGTCACTGCAAGATCTAAAATGTACACTTGAGAGAAACTTTCTTCAAAGTCTTTTTTTTTTTTTTTGAGACGGAGCCTCAAGCTATCCCCCTGGGTGGAGTGCCATGGCATCACAGCTCACAGCAACCTCCAACTCCTGGGCTCAAGCGAGTCTCCTGCCTCCGCCTCCCAAGTAGCTGGGACCACAGGCGC
>CAUYQV010030976.1:0-19348 GCA_963574575.1 Galagoides demidoff | reverse complement strand
GCTCATAGCAACCTCCACCTCCTGGGCTCAAGCGAGTCTCCTGCCTCCGCCTCCCAAGTAGCTGGGACCACAGGCGCCCACCACAACGCCCGGCCATTTTTTGGTTGCAGCCATCATTGTTGTTTGGCAGGCCCGGGCTGGGGATTCAAACCTGCCACCTTAGGTGTACGTGGCTGGCGCCTTAGCCGATTGAGCCACAGGTGCCGAGCCTTAGGCACCTTTTAAAAAACAGATTTTTTTTTACCTGGGTGTTGTGGCAGGTACCTGTAGTCCCAGCTGCTAGGTAGGCTGAGGCAAGAGGATAGTTTGAGCCCAAGAGTTTGAGGTTGCTGTGAGCTATGACACCCCAGCATTCTAACCAGGGCAATTGAGTAGAGAAAAAAAAAATTCTAGTCTAGAGATTCTGATTCAATTGGTTTGAAGGGGATTGGTATAAGATTGTTATATAGTTTTAAGCTCCTTAGGTGATTTTTATGTATAGCTATATAGTTGAAAAGCACATATTTGGACAATGAGAACTTTCTGGTCTTTAAGTCAGAGAAAGACACTTTCTGTCTCAGTTTAATTTGCAAAAACACACAGGTTATAGAAGATTCTATTCAAAACAGACCAATACCAGCTAAGTCTGACATTTTGATACTTAAAATGTAACATTTCTTTTTCTGTTGGATTTTAACTTAGTATACATTTTATTTTTTGGAGCCCTACTTTCTTCTAAACACTGTGTCAGGGTGTTTTGACTGTCTTTTGTATCTAGTATATTATTTGACTGGTAATGCTTCAGTATCACAGGGATGAGAGCACAAGGAAGATTAGATAGGAATATTCAGCTACTACCTCTGCTTTCTGGTTCTCTTGGCATATGTTTTTAGTGCCTGAATTCTTTCAGAGCCAAGCTCAAAGCCAACACAAATGAAGCAGCTGCAATGCACTGTGTTATATTCACATGAAAGACCAACTCAGATCACTGTGTTATGGGGAGAGAACACTAAGCCGAGCACCTGGTCCGGAGCACAAACAGCTATCGCTTAAGCCAAAGCTAAATTGAAGATATCATAAAGTATAGGTGATAAAAAATCATAACTATCAATAGTCACTTTATAAATAGAGTATATGAAAAGTCTGTTCCCAAAACTCAGGCATTGGTAAACAAATATATATAATTACAAAATGTGATCGTTTTCCTTTTCTGAATTAAATTTAAGTACATACCTGGATAATTTTTCATTAGTTTAATTACCAAATTGTTCCTTATCACCTCTGTAATATCATTTAAATGTGGTTTTAGCAACATGTAAAATTTACAATGGCTGTTTTATTTATAAAAACCAGAAATATACAAAGGCAAAAAATCTAGGAGGATATTAAAGAAAAAATGAGAAACATGACCTTTATAAGAGGCAAAAACTTCAAATGAATAAGATTGTTTTTGAAGCATTTAACAGTCAAAACTCAGATCTGCAAAAGCATTGTGAACTACACATATTTATTTGTATCTAATGGGTTCAAAGAAATAGCCATGGAGGTGGAAAAAAAAAAGAAATAGCCATAGAAACAAATCCTTAAATAAATTATCTGGTCCAGCATGGTGCCTCATCCTAGCACTTCGGGAAACCAAGGCAGGAGGACTGCTTGATGTTAGGAGTTTGAAACTAGCCTGAGCAAGAGGGAGATCCTGTCTGTATAAAACAAATGGAAAAGATCAGCAAGGTGCAGTTGCACATGTCCCAGATAATTAGGAGGCTTATGCAGGACTGCTTGAACCCAGGAGTGGGAGGTTTGCACTGGCTTCTGGATCTCCCTAAGGCTAACTACCACTCTTGAAAAATCAGTACCGTCAGCTGAAGGGCCAAGGGTGGGTGCTAGGCCAGCCATCTATTGAATGATAGCCCCTTACCTATTACCCTGGGCTGGGACAGGGACAGCAAGAGAAAAAGGAGTCACTGAAGGGAAGAATCAAGTAATTTACCAATATTTCACAGTACTTATACAACTTTGTTAGCTCTTGAGCCAAAGATATATATTCCAATAAACACATCTCTAAGGCTTCAGCAGCCAGCATAATTTAGTTAAGCTTGACAAACCAACCCACACAGGAGTCTTGCTTCAACCCACCTTCCCAGCCTTCTCGCTTGCCATTTTTACTCACATACTTTCTGATTCCTATCTCACCTTCCTTCCTATATGCCCTGGAAGCATCAGTCATCCCATGAAGTCTGTCCCTCCCAAATGCTATTTCCTCAATGTGGAATACTCTCCTTCCTCTGTCAATTATATGTTTTCAGGCTTTGAAACTCAGCTTAAATATTGCTCCTGGTCAAAGCCTTAACTTATCCACTGGATTATTAATAATTTGTGTCACTAGGTTTACCTATCTCTTCACGAATCTGATTATTTTTCTGTCTCTAGCTAGCTACTTGGTTATAGGCTCTATGGGAGTAAAAAATTCTATTGTAGTTCATTTCCCCAGTATCAAACCATACAACTCCAAGAAGGTACAAATTAATTGGTGAATTTAGCAACACTCTGCCCTACGTAAGCATTCAATAAATGTGCCATTATAAATAATTTCAGTCAGGACTTACTAAAATCTATCTCATCTGCTTGTATAAGGTCTGAAAATGGAGCTGGAAAGATGAAGGCCCTTTTTAGAGTCCACTATTATTATTATTTTCTTTTTGCTGTCTAATTGATGAGTTGTGAGCCCATTGCTCATCACAGTAATAACATCTGAATCCCAGAACCCCTTGTACCTGTGCTAAAATATTGTTTCTGTTTCTTCATAAAGTTAACATGGAAACAATCTTCTTTGAGATATTATATAAATTACTTAAACATTTCAAAGTTTGGCTCAGTTTGTACTGCTCCGTTGTCCATTGTGATATAAATTATAAAATATTTTGAGGTGACCTGAAAATTAAACATTCTTCTAATCAGCAATATATTTAATTGATCTAATTCATATTGGCATAAAAAGGAAAATTTAAAAAATTCAATGTAATTCTACAGAAACATCCAAGTACTGTAGTGCCTCATTTATCCAGTTTTTGGTTTCTCTTAAAAATACGTAAATTATCCAGCAAGATTAAAGAATCAGGTACTTTGCAAACCAGACTCTCTGAGTAATAAGTTTTATAAACATCTTATATCTTCAAGATTTTAAATCTTCTCAATGCATATGTATCACATAATATTACACAGTCCCACTTAAAAAAAAACAGCACAACAAATATAATCTCACTTTTTCTCAATGATTATCATTTATCAATGTCAATTTCATGTGCTATGCACCATCCTGGAATACAATGGTATCCTAATGCACTATTAATAAATGTAAGGCTATTTGCCAAGTTGATTCAGATTATTTTTATGATCCTCTGCCTCCTCCCTCTACTTGCTTTTTTTTTTTTAATTGTTGTATCATTGTGCTCTTCTGGTTATTTTTCAAAACTGTCTAGGTAAGGGCCTATAGTGTATGAACTTTGTGACTGCAATTTGCTAATAAGAGGCCTGTCCCTCATTACTTCAAAATCCAAGGTGGAGGAGATTGTTGAAAGACAATTAGTCTTATTATTAAACTTTACTTGTCAATATATTATTTAAATACAAATGAAAATTATGATTCTTAATTAATTCAAATTATAAAAGCCTGGGCATTAACTTCAGACTCAATATAGGATGCACTTCAATGTTATCCTATTACAGAGGGATATTTTTCTTCAGTTATTAACTTTTTTCCTTAAAAAAATTAAGAATTCAGGGAGGCCCCTGTGGCTCAAAGGAGTAGGGTGCTGACCTCATATGCTGGAGGTGGCGGGTTCAAACCCAACCCCAGCCAAAAAATCGCAAAAAAAGAAAAAAAAAATTAAGAATTCGCCATTCAGTTCTACCATGATTATGTAAAAACTTCCAATTCTAACTTAATCCTCTCACCAAACTTTATACATGGATAGTCAGTTTTATTCTACTGATTCCTGCATCAGCAGAGGAAAAAAGCAAAGGAAAGGAAAGAAAAAAAAATAGGTAGCTATGTCTATGGAACAAAGAAATTCACAAAAGGCATTAAATATGATATTTTAAAACTCCTGTCATATTTGTTCAACATACGCTTGTGATCTTTAAAAATGAAAAAATCTGTAAAAATTTAAAAGGTGGTATAGTAGCAAATACACACAAATCCTCAAGGCCCTGAGATACAACAAGGAGAAATCTTGCTCCTCAGGGATAAAATTAAATACTCATTTTGATTATCTTACACATGAATATCAGTTTATATATCGTAAAAAATCAGTTCTACTTAAAAGGGTATCCCAACTAAAAGAACAAAGAAAGACATATCATATTAACTTGGAGCAATTAAGGGAAAAAAAAAAACCTTTTTAAAAAAATAGAAGTCTATTTCTACCTTACACTGTTTTTCATTGTGCCTAGAATGACGACCGACTTCATGAAGCAATTCTTTTTAATTGTAAAAATAATAAGTTTTCATAAAATGATATGATTAGTAAGTAAGCATGTCTTACCCAATAAACAAAGAAAAGAGATGATTTAAAATCTGGGTTAATCAGAAATATATCAAAAAGGTCCACATCAGGACTACAACTGGTAGTCAGTTGACCTGATCACTTATGGCCCTTCCATCTCAGCATTCTTATGTATTTAACACTGATTCTCAGTACCTGCTCAGTTTAAGTGGGTTACTTTTTTCAGGGTATTTCTTAAGCACTTAGATAGTCAAGGCTTAAACAAAGCACAGACCAAGCCTTGGGATTAGAATTCACAACTAATTCTCTGTGAATGTGCTCTCCCTCTTTGAGTCTGCTTATGCTCACACTCTGAAACAGAAAAATTTCTATTCCCCCCTCCCCGTTAAAAAACCCTAAACTCCCACCAGCATCTTCACAGAATTTTAACAGGTTTAGCAACTTGGTAAAAGGACATCTGCAAAGATTTATACTCTATAGTTCAGAGGAATGTGAACTTAATGTATTTAGTTATATGCTTTAAATATCCCATATATGAAAATATTTTCTAAAACCTAATTAATTTTATATTGAAAGTAGTAGACATTAACCATAGTCAATCTACATGTTGTTAACTCTGCCCTTGATCTCAGTATCATAAAGAAATTCTTTAAGAGAAAATGTCTGCATTCCTTAACAACTACCTCTAACTCTAAGAAGAAAAGAGAAAAGTAAAATAATCTCATAAAGAAAACGAACACTTACTGGTACTTTGAAGGGTGAGGTATTTGCAGTGTCCATGGAATTAGGTTTCTCTGATGTACTGGTCCCTGAGATACTCCGTCTGCGAGGGGACCTTTCTGCTGGCACCTCTGGAAAAAAGGAAAGTTGAAACACTAAGAAGCTAATATTTAGAATCTTTCACTAAACTGTAAAATTCTTGTTTTTTGTAATAAGTCAGCGTGATTTAAAGGTATATTATATTCTATCTCGATATACTTTGTCTTTGTGGGGTTTGAACTATCAAGATACTATAGAGACTTGGTCACAAAGAATCTGCTTCAGTGTGACAACTTACATCTGTATCCAATCATACATAAAAAATAATTTCCTCTGAGCTATGATTAATACTTTTAAGTTCACTTAACATTTACATCTCATAGTATTATCAACCCACTTTTCTATTTGCCAGCAATGTAGGAGTTAACAGAATGAAATGAAATTTCTAATATTCTTGTGAACAAAATAAAAGTCTAGTGTTGCACATGAGTTGATAGTGTTTGCACAAAGGTCAAAGTTCGGTCCTGTGCAGATAACATGATTCACTAGACTGCAATGAAAGGGCCATGAGAAGACTGAAAGCTGCTGCCAGGATAAAATAACATATATGCCTATGCAGATATAAAAATAGATCAGCTTTTCCTTGTTCGGCAATATGACCTTACTAAGATCTTACTCTGGAATCCTAAATCTGTTCTAACTGATCTAACAAATTTATGATTTTGCAGATGATGTGAAATTCTCCTGTTTAGTTACTATATACTATCTATTAAGGCTACATTTAAAGATACTTTCATAAAATGATATATACACACACACATATATGCACATACACACAGATGATATATACATATTATACCTTTATCACAACTGCTTCCCATCGCCACTTCAACTGACAGACATTTAGGAATCCAGCTTCTCAGATAACATTAGATAATCTCAACATGGACAAGGAAAAAAAAAACACATCCTAAAAAAAGTATTCTGTGTTATCTTCCGGATCTTAGAAAATAAGGAGTAAATCGTGACTCCGGAGACTGACATTTTGATTCCTGCTGTTCTCCCTTTAAAAGATAGATGCAGTTTAAACTTCCATTTCTGGCCTCCTGGCCCCTGGGATCCGTGCTACTTCCACTTAAGAGAAAGCATTTTTTTCTCTCTCGCTCCCTCCCGGTGTCTTGCTCTTCCCCCTCCCTCTCTACAGCTTGCAGAGAGCGAGAAAGAAACACACAGGACTGCAGCTATTCAATCAATCGTTTCAACTGCACATCCTCATTAGTTACTTTCAGGCTATTAACAGACATCCAACCACTGCCTCCTCTCAGTTACAGAAAAATTTCACTGTATTACATGAATCTACAGCAAGGAAAAACATTTACTGAAATTTATATTCAGCTAGTGCCAAAAGGACACCATTTTACACAGACCCAGTAATGCACACAAATCAATCCCTTCTATGAAAATCCAATTGGAAGTGCTTATCCTATTACTATCTTTGCATGCTGGACACTGATTTTCTTTTTCACGACTAATCATATTGTCTCAGTGACTTTTTCACCAGTAAAATGTAAGCCAGATTGCAACATTCCCAATAAGGGAGAGGTTGACAATATAACGTCTTATACACCTGCAGTGCAAGAGAGTTCTATGCTATTACTGTATTGTAAAAGTATCATGAATAATGAACTCTCTCAACTTCTAACCATCAGTGGTTAAATGAGCCTTAATATAAAAGCCATTTTCAGAATTAGGCACACATGACTTCTAACGCACATCCCTGAAAAATGGCAGTATAATTAGCTCAGATTCACGGGAATGGCACAAAGCACTGAATTTAAGCAAATCAGCTTGTTTGAGCACACTGAACCGCAAAACCTTAAGACTGCAGGAATGACTTTATGGAGTGACTATCTAAGTTGGGGGATTCTATATGAGGGAGGGGCAAGGCAGAAGGGAAAGGGGGCTGGTGAAGGCAGAAGAAAATCTCGTCGTTACTCTGTTAAGTACCTATAAAGGTGACCTCTTATTTCAAATAAGAAGATACAGGAGATTGTATATTATGCTATAGAATATTTTAATCTCTGAATATTTGATGAAAAAATCAATTTTGGAGAAAAATAAGTTTCATTAGCTGTGATAAAATGATCTAGTACACACTTTCCTTAATTTGTAATGTTCTGGCTAAGGAAAAAAACTGAAACTCATTTCCTCACTTTCTTCCAAATATCCAATTATAGTTTTTAGGCATATGAACTCATTACATAAATTCATTTCAATGCTTTTAACTATTTGAAATTACATTGGCTAAAATGAGCAACCACATTTCAAACTCTAGTAAACACAGTATTTGTTGTACTTTCTTTATCTTTTTGATTCTCCTTCTGTATCATGGAGAAAAAAAATCACAACTCTGATGTAGGTTGTAGGATATTACTAGGTCCAGAAAGAAGAAATTAAATTGTTCTTGAAGTTTGAACAACTTCCACTAAAGAGGGGAGAGGAAGAAAACGAGATAAGGAAATCAATCACAGAAAAAAGAAGTCTACACTATGTTGCTTTCCCAATCCCCACAATATAATTTTTCTGCTAATGTAGAATAGACCTTTGAAATATCCAGGTTCTTTACTTTTCAGAAGATTCATAACTATTTTGAGGCACAGAGGAAAATATACACCCCTAGACCAATGTCTGCTTAGAAACAAGGTAGCAGGATTAGCAAGAGCAGAACAAACAACCTGCCAAATGAGTCTCAGGCAGACCTGCATATTAAATTGGTCGAATTGCATATTAAATTGGTTTATAATCTCTCAGCAAGGAAAGTTGCTACTACGCTCTTGGAGTTACATTTATGCTGAGTTTGTAGGAAAATATATACTAGTTCTAGAAGCCATATCCTCTACCTCCACTCTTGCTACATACTATTGCACTATTTTCACCTGCAGTAAAATTAATGTTCTCTTCATAGTCACAATATTTAGTTAGTCATTTAAAATATGCTTACTTTCTAAGACTGAGACAAGAGACATACAATATTATTTCGGTAGATAAAGACCTGAAACTGCTTCCTTCACTTTATCCTCTAAAAAATAGTATTTTTCATCTTCAGATTGAAAAGCAAAAATGTTATGAAAAGCCTCATTAAATTTTGAATTTATCTCTTCATTTCCTTTGCCATTAGAAATGACCTGAGATGAGCTGATGACTTACAACGATGAGGGATAACCTCCAATACAGCTCCATATAGGATGATGTATTGAACAAAGAAAACATTTGGATGTTTTTCTTGGCAGCTCTACCAGCTATCTGTATGATTCTGTGTAAGCCATTTCACCTTCCTTGTCTTGGCCGTTATCATTTAATAAACTGGGTTATTCAGACCAACAGAGATAAAGACAAGATCAATGAGTTTATATTCTTTGATGCAAAATTAGTTTTTTAGAAGAAAGGGATTCTTTAAATCTAAGGTGCGTTAGCATTATAATGTCATTTCCTCAATATACACATTTTCCTCTACTGTCAGAGTGCTCTCCTTGAAAAGTGTAGCAGAGAAATTGTCAATTGGATAATAATGGGGCAAAGGTACTTTTGGTGGAGGATGCGCCTGTTCAACAAACAAATCAACACCTGCCTTAGAACTTCATGGTGTATTCATGGACTTTATTTTACTTACCAGGGAGCAAATGGGAAAAAATTCCTGGATCTCTTATAAGAAATAATCAGCTTGGTGCCTATAGCTAGGGCTACAGGAAATAATCAGCTAGGGCGCCAGCCACATACACCAGAGCTGGTGGGTTTGAATCCAGCCTGGGCCTGCCAAACAACAATGACAACTATAACCAAAAAATAGCCAGGCATTGTGGCAGGCACCTGTTGTCCCAGCTACTTGGGAGGCTGAGGCAAGAGAATCGCTTAAGCCCAAGAGTTTGAGGTCGATGTGAGCTGTGACACCAGGGTACTCTACCCAGGGCAAAAACTTGAGACTGTCTCAAAAAAAAAAAAAAAAAAAAAGAAAAGAAAAAAAAAATCATGTATTTGGGAGAACCCTAAGAAGCAGGGAGACTATGAGTTCTAAATAATTATTTTCTTCTTTTAGGCTATCCAAATACTCTAGCTCACCAATGTCATGGATCATTTGACTCATACAAAGACTTACTGTTCCTTTAGTACTTGGATATATAATCTCTGGCATTTTTCTTTTTTGGCATTTTCCTTTAAAATTTAACATATTATGTGCCACATTTCCATTAAAGACTCTCAGCTAGTCTTAGACTAGCTAGTCGAGGGCAGGGAAGTATTGCAAATCTTTTTTACCCACTACCACCAATACACCTTCCCCCTTATGACTTCTCCCCTGCCACCATCCTAGGCCTCCCCAAGTACTAGATACTTAGCTATAAGAATTAAGTAAACAATTCTGAAATTCTGTTAAAATCCACTGACTGCTTGTGAAATTACATTTTGTAGCAAGCTAAAATGACTACTTATATATTGTATGTATCCATGCATGTGTGTATACTTATATTACATAAGAATTCATTCATTAACTCAACTAATATTTACTGTTTACTATATGCTCAGATCAAAGAGAATTGAGTCAACAAAATGGAGGAATGTCTCTGCCTTTTTAAACTTACCTGAAGTTAAGGGAGACAAACAACAGACAATATTGTATATTAGAAGGTGAAAAGTATTTCAGGAGAAATACAAAGTAGACTTGGAAATGAAGAGGTATAGTAATTTTAAGTAGATAGTTGTAGTGCAAAGGTGAGGTGTGAGCTAGTACTTAAGGAGATTAGGAAGGCAGCTGTGCAGATTTATTGGGGAAGAAGACTGGGGGCAGAGCTTCTACGGTAAAATGCAGAGGGATTGGTGCCACAGGAAATAAAGCCTATGAAGAATTGAGGCAGGTATGCTCAGATGATGTAGGACTAATACATCTGAGCACATGTACAAACTTTAACTTTTTACTCAGAAATGAAAACCATATGGTCAAATATACTTCACTAAAAGGTACAAATCACATAGACACTCTACAGACACTTATTGGTATTTAATTATTTTCTTTTTAGGATTTTGAATAATGAATGTGATTTAGAATAAATCTGGAACATTATTATGTCTGAAAAGAGAATTATGTATCATATTAATAAGTATTAGGCTCCAAAGTCTCTGAAAATGTCTTAAATGAGAAAGTTATCTGCTATATAATGTCACTACTATATGGCCAAATATCTATAGGTATCAATTGTATTTACTTTTTGTTCAATCTCATTTAATCAAAATTCATATATCATATACCCATATACTTTTTTATTTTTTATTTTTTCATATACCCATATATATACTTAATATAAAATTCTGACAGTGTCTGCCATTTTTATAATTAGTTATCATAGTTTAAAAAACAGGTAGAAAAATATTTTAAAATACTTAAAAAAGAGGGGCCCTATAAAAGCTATTTAAGCACCTCTTTTTTGAATAATTTTCCTAGGGAAAATATTTTCATTGCAATTTTAGCTAATATTGGGAGTTATGTACTAAGCACTGGGTCTAGTATCTATCTTACTTAATCCTTGCTACAGCCCCTTAGGTACACAGTTATGTCTATTACCCTCTCTGATGCAGGAGGAGGCAAAACTTAAAAGGGAATAACTTTAACCAGTGTGAAAAGAAGTTCAGAAAATTTAGCAGGAAAGGTGAATACATGTGGAGAGATATTTATAAAGTTTTAATTTGTGGATAATTATGTAAGGAATGAAAATATCATAGCAAAATTTTAAAGTTGTGACAGACCAGAAAAATATTACGTGTTCACAGAGGCAGTCACTTTGGCATATATAATATGTCTATAATATGTCTAAATGCTTCACATTAACGGCAACTCAATTGTATTTAGGAGACAAGTTTCTAACATTACTCTCAAATGGGGAATTCTTCACTTCAAAAGGCTTTTAAAAAACCAATAACATTTCAAGAAAGCAGGATACAAAATTGAATACATATCCAACTGTGTTTGTGTCACAGAAATTTTGGCTTATATAGTGTTGCTGTGAATGAGTTCACTTCATAATAATCTATTTTCTCTTATATTGTGTAAATAATGACAACATTAAATAGGATGTGATATGTCAGTAGTCCAAGTTATTAAGGAATGAGATAAGCAAATAACTTCTCTCTCCATGCTGTGAATTCTGAATTAGAAGGATATTCTACGGCAGGCAGGGAAGACATTTTAAGAAACAGAACAGTAAGAAGAAATAGATTTGTACCTCTTCAGTTAAGAGGGGCTTTAAAAACAAATGGCAAAATGTGAAGAAAAAAAGGTTTTCATAAAAATTAAGTTTCATGCTTTTTGCTGGAAGACTCCTAAAGGTTATGAGAGCCTAAAGATGGAATTAGGGAACAATATTATAATGAAGTGACCAGAGCAAAGAGAAGAAAATTGCATACTGCATTAATATAGTTGCTAATACCATAGCATCTGGACGTTTTATAGACTTCATCCACCCTTTTCAGAGGGGTATTTTCTGTTGTATCCCACTTTTACTGCTTTAAAGCCAATGCATTGACAGCAACCAAGCATTCAGCTGTTCTGAAATACAGATCCTCAGGGTCACTTTAATTCATCCAATTTGTATCACTCAGACTCCAGTACTTTACTTAAGCAGTCTTTTCAAGTTTGCATGCTCTCTCTAATACTTGGGAATTGGTGCTAAGTACAGAAATGTGGTTGTGTTCTCAGTAAAGCCATCCAGTCTCCCCACCTTTTCCTGGTTTCAATAAACTTATTAATTATTATTTTAAGAATATTTCTTTGTTAACATAACAGAAAATAAATTTCTCCCTGACTGAAGAGTCTGAACACCACCCACAAATACTCTATTTCTTCAGCTTAGGGCTTCACATGATAATCTTGGATAAGAAATATGGTAGAAAATAGTTTTAGTATAAACAACAGTGTCAATTGAAAAGGCTAAGAAAACAGCTCAGGGATGTTTGTGTGATATTTTAAGTTTCAGATACAAAATATAGTTCTCATTCTTGGTGATAGCCAGCTATCTTAATAATGTCGATAAAAATATAATAATGATAACTATTATATCAAATCATCAATTATTGTGCCTTATTACATGCTAAGTGTTCTTTGAGTTATCTTTTTAATCCTCACAACAATATTTTGGAATTATCAACCCCATTTTACAGATAAGGAAATAGGAGATGTCTTATTACTCTGCTCATGTTTGCACAGCTGGTAAGAAGGGCAGAGTCAGGATTAGAACCTATGTAGTCTGGATTTGGAGACTGTGCTTTTAATCACCATGTGTAATATCCTATTCTCTACATGTTTTATAGAAAGGGTTGTAATAGAGAAAAAAATAAGATGAGAATTCTTGGAGACTCCAATTTTCTTACTTCTTCCTAAAAATAACTCATCTTTAAAAATATGCACACAATTCTTCATATTTTAAAGAGAATTAAGTCATACTCTTGAGGGTTTTACTGTGAACAAAATGCATCAAGGAAAATTCAATCCTGGAATATTAGTGCTGGTAAGAATATTTTAGCCAAGAAATACAGAGGTAAGGCAATGAGGTAAAGAGGGAGAAAGGTTACTTAATCATAAAAGTTTAATGGTAAAAAATTTTAAACAAAATAGGAAACAGCTACTATATAGAGAATATCTACTACTGAGTCCCTGAATAAAAGTCACTAAAGCCCCCTCTACCCCCCATGTTGCCCTTGGTAGAGTGCTATGGAATCACAGCTCTCAGCAACCTCAAACTTACTTAGGCTTAAGTGATTGCCTTGCCTCAGCCTCTCAAGTAGTTGGGACTACAGGCGCCTGCCACAATACCTGGCTATTTTTTTGTTGCAGTTGTCATTGTTGTTTGGTAGGCCCGGGCTGGGTTCGAACCTGCCAGCCCCAGTGTATGTGGCCAGCACTCTAACCACTGAGCTATGGGCATTAAGCCAACATGCCTTTCAATACTCCTACAGTTATCTACGGTATGCCTAAGTGATAATATAGGAAGTAACTACTTACACACATTCAACAAAATAAACTCTGATAAAAAGTATTAAGATCTTAGGTTTTACAAATAACAAACAATCTCTAAATAAGTAAAAGCATTGCTCAGCATAGAACAACTATTTCAAACATTTCAATCTAGTTATTTATAAGATTTTCTTTTTTTTGCAGTTTTTGGTCGGGGTTGGGTTTGAACCTACCACCTCTGGCATATGGAGCCGGCACCCTACTCCTTTGAGCCACAGGTGCTGCCCAGATTTTCTTTTTTTTAAAAAAATTTTGAGACAAGTGTCTCAAGAGTGAGCTCTGTTGCCCTGGGTAGAGTGCCACTGGCATCACAGCTCATACCAACTTTAAACTCTTGGGCTCAAGTGATCGTCTTGCCTCAGTCTTCTAAGAAGCTGGGACTATAGGCGCCCACAACGCCCGACTAGTTTTTCCAATTTTAGTACAGACATGGGCTTGCTCTTGCTGATGTTGGTCTCTAACTCCTGAGCTCAAGCAATCCACCCACCTTAGCCTTCCAGAGTGCTAGGATTATAGGAGTAAGCCAGTGAGCTCTGCTTTGTAAGGTTTTCTTAATCTCACAGCTTCAGTTTGGTGAGCTATATTTTGCTGTTTTGCCATGAACTGTGGAAGATAGTATTTTTAAATCTACAGATAATAAACATATGCCCTATGACCTTTACCTATTCTAAATTTTTTCTATAACTGATTTAATAATATATTTTTATTGTTATATGCTTCATATATAATTGAGGATATAATCTTAGACTTATTCATAGTATAATTTCAGTTTCAGTGAACATTAAAAAAAAAGATTTAGTCCTTGATTATGGCAGGGCCTTTTAAGATTAGTTTGTATTTTATTCTGAAACAAATATTAAGAGAAGATACTGCCTTTACAATAGATCTCTAATATAAAGATGAAAATGTAATTATTTACTGAGAATTAAATAAGCACATTATACTGTACAGAAGCAAAACTCAGTATCACTTATTAGTGAAGGTAATAAAACAGGAAGGAGCCTATGATGTTTACTTGTCCCCCTTAAGCCACCAAACTCTGCCAAGTCTTTCTTCAAAATATCTGTAGGCTTCAATTTGCCAGTTGTATTTCCCACTACTATCTATCATCCTAATCTAGAGTTTTTTATCTTCTTATACAGATTATGGCATGAACCTCCTAATCATGATCTGACTGAGTCCTGCTTCTCTCTGTTTAAGGTTATCCTGCTCACCATTACAGATTAATCTCTCTAAAATGTTATTTTCTCTATGAAATTACCTTCCTAGAGATCTTTGGATAGACAGGCATCTAAAAAAATTTACCTGGCCATGGCTAGGTGCCCATAGCTCAGTGGTCACTGTGTCAGCCACATACACTGGGACTGGTGGGTTCGCCAGCCTGCTAAACAATGACAACTACAGTTAAAAAAAAAAAAAAATAGCTGGGCGTTGTGGCAGGCATCTGTAGTCCCAGTTACTTGGGAGACTGAGGCAAGGGAATTGCTTAAGCCCAAGAGTTTGAGGTTGCTGTGATGCCACAGCACTCTACCAAGGGTGACATTGTAATACTCTGTCTCAAAACAAACAAACAAACAAACAAAAAAAACTTTACCTGGCCCTGCCTTACATAGTCACTTTTTTCTGCTAACAGTTTCCAACAATTTGCCTCAGTCATATGATCTCTGATCTCAGAATGGCTACTTTTATTACCCTGTCTGTCTTTGCTAACAGTTTTCATTTATTTGCCAAATCTTAGGCGACTTTCAATGCCACTTTAATTCATCTACTTACATAACACCAAGCCTAATTATTGACATTTCTCTGGTTTCAAATTAATACATTTATAAGTTATCTGATTATATGTTCTCTAGTTTGGGGCACCAAACTGTATTCTTGGCCAATACTAGCACTCTGCAGCTGAGGTCTTATGCTGTTGCATGATTGGAATAATGGTAATCTTGTCTAAATACTCAAAACCAATTTTGATAGATAGAATTTTCTCAGTTTTAAATATTTCTCCACTGTTTCCATAAACCATATGTACACATTTTGCTTGTCTTCAGGGAGTATTAAAACAGAATAAAAGCAAATAGTAGTAAATAAATTTTAACTTAACAACTAGGAAATAGTGATGCATACTTAATCTGGACACCTTTCCCTCCCATCTTAAATAGACATGACACATGTGCTTATAATTTTGATTGCATTAGGTTGAGCCACATAGAATTGCCACAATTTACAGGTTAAAATGATAAAATATCAGCAATTTCATATGGTTCAATATAATACATAAGAAATTAATAAATTTGCTAGTTATTTCTAAATCACAAATGGAATTAAATGTTTTCATCTGGTTAAGTTTAAGAATTATTCTTTTATACATTAACTTGAATCTTCAGCTATAATTGAGATTTTGATAAGATTCATGGGAAATTCAGTTTAAAAGTTTTGAGGTTGTTCCTTCCATGTATCATTCTATTTAAAAATTAACAAATTTCCAATTTAATTAAGAAGACATTAATTAATCAAAACTTTATTAAACATAAATTAATCAGGTTTAAGTCTGGGTTTTTTTTTTTAAAGCATATTTTATGTTTGTTAGAGATGGAGTCTTGCTGTATTGCCCAGGATGGTCTCAAACTCCTGGTCTCAAGTGATCCTCCTACCTTGGCTTCCTCAAGTGCTGGTACTATAGGTGTGAGTCACTGCACCTGGCCCAACTTTAAGTCTTGAAGCCTTTTTATTCATTTTCTTCAGATATCTGGTTAACTTAATTTCCTTTAGTTTTTAAATTGTACAACATTATAAGGAAAATTTTCTGAAAGAACATTTTATGTTTTTTTCTTTTATTCTAAGGAAATCTTCTAAACAAAGGACTAAAGACTTAAAAACTCTAAGGGAACCAAGATAACCTATGGGACTTGGGATTCAATTGCCATGCTTGGGTTTTAGGTATTTTTTGTTTTAAATTTAGAATAAATTTAGAATACCAATTTATTCATTTGCTACGAAAAACAGAATTATCACTGATTGGAGATACTAAGGCAAGTGTGATCTGGCATTCATTCTCTTTCTAAAGTCAAGCTATACGAAAAATTAAAACAATCAGTGGTAGATTTTAAAATATATGCAATGATTCCATTTTTTAATGGCTGTAAGTTGTAGGCCTAACTACATTTTTTATTACTTCTATAATTTTAATAAATTATATTTTTGTTTAAAATGTCTAAATTTTGCTGGGTGTGGTGGCTCATGCCTGTAATCCTAGCACTGTCAGGCCGAGGTGGGTGGACTGCCTGAGCTCATGGGTTCAAGACCAGCCTGAGCAAGAGTGACACCCTATCTCTAAAAACAGCTGGGTGTTTTGATGAGCGCCTATAGTCCCAGCTACACGAGAGGCTGAGGCTAGAGAATCACTTGAGCCCAGGAGTTTGAGGTTCCTGTGAGCTTTGACACCAAGGCAAACAAAGGGCGACAAAATGAGATTCTGTCTCAAAAAAACAAAAAAAACCCCTCTAAATTTTCTCTCTTTCTTGTTTTTTTTTGGGAGACAAAGTGTTACTATGTCGCCCTGGGTGAAGTGCCGTGGCATCATAGCTCACAGAAGCCTCAAACTCTTATGGGCTTAAGTGAATCTCTTGCCTCAGCCTCCTAAGTAGCTGGCTCTACAGGTGTCTGCTGCAATGCCTGGCTATTTTTTGGTTGTAGGTGTCATTATTGTTTGGCAGGCCCAGGTTGGATTTGAACTTGTCAGCTCTTGCTATTGCTCAGGCTAGTCTCCAATTTCTGAACTCAAGCAATCTACCTGCCTCTGGCCTCCCAGAATACTAGGATTATAGGAATGAGCCACCTCACCCCACCCCTGGTTTTAACAACTTTTGTCACACTTAAAAGAAACAATTCTTGGCTTTATTGATTCTATTGTTTTTTTTTTTTCTGTGTTCCATTCTATTACTATCTACTCTTATCATAATTATTTCTTTCCCTAAATTTCTATGGGGTTTCTTCTTTTTTTCCTTTTCTACATTTTGAGTTAAATAATTAGCTCATTAATTTTCAACATTTCCCCTTTCCAATATAAAATACACTGTTTCACTTAAGAACTATTCTACCAATTTCTCACAAGTTTTGATATGCACTATTTTTGGTATAGCTCAGTTCTAAGTATCTTATAATTTCAATTATGTTTTCTTCTTTGACTACCAAGTTATTTGTAAGTAACTTTAAAAGCTTCCAAAAGTAAAAGGTTTTAAAAAAAAATTTTATTACTAATTTCTAACTTACTTCAACTGTTATTACAGAAAGCAATCTAATTGCAACACCCCCCCCCAACCCCTGTATAACTTTGAAATTTGTTTTATGATCTGGTCTTTTGTCAGTTTTTATCAAGATTCCATTGCATGCTTGAGAAGATTAACTAATTGTTGGAGCTGGGATTCTATATATGTCCATTAACTCAAGATTATCATGTGTGTGTGATTTTTAAAAATATCTTTTAATCTTTACTATTTTTTTGCAGATGGGATTGTAGAATTATCAATTTCTTCTTATATATCTGTAAATTTTTGTCATGTATAACTTGAGGCTTTGTTTTTGGGTGTATATAAGAATGTTGTATATTCCTAGTGATTTTTGTATTTGATCATTATTTAAAGACCTTCTTCATTCCTAGTAATGCTTTTTAATAGTGTTATTTTATCGCATTTCAATGGCTATACCAGCTTTCTTTTAGTTGGTATATGTCTAATATTTTTCCAAACCTTCCTGGGTCCTTTTCAACCTTTCTAGGTCCTTGTATTTTAGATATCTCTCTCATTAATAACATTTAAAAAAAAATTCCAGGCCAGGTGAGGTGGCTCATGCCTATAATCCTAGCACTCTGGGAAGCCAAGGCTGGTGGATTGTTTGAGCTCAGGAGTTCAAAACCAGCCTGAGCAAGAGTAAGACTCTGTCCCTAAAAATAGCTAGGTTTTGTAGTAGGTGCCTGTAGTCCCAGCTACTGGGAGGCTGAGGCAAAAGGATTACTTGAGTCCAGGAGTTTGAGGTTACTGTGAGCTATGATGTCACATCTCTCTACCAAGTGTGACAAGGTGAGACTCTGTTTCAAAAAAAAGGAAAAAAAAATCCTAGTCTGACTTTAACTTTTAACATTTCATATATTAAGATTTTCTGATATAGTTACATTATCATTTCATTATGTTTTTATTTACTTATTTTCCCCTGATTTTTGTCTTTTTATTAGATTGATTGGGTTTTCAAAAATACCATTTTCTCCTTTATAGCTTTGGAAAATACGCATTCTATTTCTATTCTTTTAGTAGTAGTCATTAACATTATAACACGTGTACTTAAAGCCTAAAGCTAATCATGATTCCTACCATCCTATTGAATAATTCAACAAATCTTAAAATACTTCAATTCCAATTACTCCTTACTATCTCTGACATATTATTGTTGTCCACTATTTTAATTTTACCTTATCAGAGCTGCGGTTATAAATTCTCAGGGGATTTTTCTCCCTCCCACCTCATCTACCAGTCCAGATTAAGATAAATAAGATTTGTCTATTTTTGTCAGTGGGTTTTTTTTTTTTTTCTAATTTTCACTTTCACTGAGCATATAGCTCATTCAGAGACCCAGTCCTAGGGGGAAGAATGGGATAAAGCTTTCAGTTCTAATTCCGCGGCTCATCTTTTTTCTTGTAGCCATTAAAACTTAGCCCTCTAGAATACTGAATTTGATAAATGCCCCCAGGAGAGTTTACTCCCTGGATTTTTAGTTCTTTGTTTTCTTTTTCCTCTGCCTGGCAATTTCTTTTCCTTCCTGAGAGTTTAGTCACTTAGTTAAAAGCGTTTATTTTAATATGACATTTCTAGTTTCTGTATAATTTTTTAGGACATCTAGTCTTTCTTATTATCAGAAATGAGAATTTCAATTTTTAATATGTTTCTTCCCTGAAGATAGGTATAATTTTAGGAATCAGATAATTGTTGCCAATGCCAAACAATTAACTATAGTAATTTAGTATAGAGTCATTTAGGAACTTAAACATGGTTAAGCTTTTTTT